>MU279024.1:492975-610312 GCA_022385715.1 Xylaria cubensis | reverse complement strand
CTTTTTTTATTTTATTATATAATAAAGATTTAATTAGCTAAAAAAATATATTAAATATTTATATAAAAATAATATATATATATATTTATATAAAACGTTATTATAAAAGCTTAATAAGCTTAGCTTTTTATTAAAAGTAAATATATTTTATAAGCTTTATTGTTTTTTATTTATATAAAGTTTTAAAACTATAATATATTATTTAAAGTAAGCGGCGGTAAGCGTAAGCAAATAAAAGTACTATTAATAGCAGGAGTAAGAGCAGGAGCAGGCATAAAGGCAAATATTATTAATAATAATAATAATAATAACGTTATATAAACTATTATTAATATAACGTTTATAATAGCTAAAGAATGTTATATATAGTAATAGTAGTAGTAGTAATAATAATAACAGCGGTATTAATGCTGCTGCTGCTACTGCTGCAGCTATTGCTAATGTTGTTATTATTATTATGTAATAGCTATTATTTTAAAATTAGCATAATTTTAAAATAATAGTAAAAACGTATGTATAATGTATATATATATATATATATGTATGTTTATTTATATGTAATAAAAAAAAAAAAAAAAAAAGAAAGGAAAAGATTATATAAGAAGATTTTATTTATATATAAAAGTTAAGTCCTATACTTTTTTTTTAATAAAAAAAATATATATAAAAAGTAGTTATAGCTTTATTTTTTTTCTTTTTTTATATATAAATTATATTTATAACATATTAATTATTATTATATAATTTATATATAATAAATAAAATAAAATAATTATTTAAAAATTAATAGTTTAATTAACTATTAAACAATTATTTTAGTTATAAAATAGCTATATATTATAGCTTATATTTTTTTTACGTTTATTATTTTTAATTTTTATTTTTATTAAGCAGCTATATAAAAAAAAATTGCAGTTAAAAAAAAAAGAACTAGTATTAAAACATTAGTATTAATTATATATAAAGCTTTTTGCACAACTATTTAGATAAAGTTATTTGCTTAATTAGTAAGGCGGTATATATATGTAGAATTCCTTTTATAAAAGGGAATTTTATATACAGAAGCCTTACCTTTACTTTTGATAAAAGATAGGATTAATATACGCAGTATTTATCCCTAAACCTTTGATTTACGTACGATATCGTACCCCCTAGCCACCCAACAAACATCAAATTAATGCATAAGCCCATATCCTTGTCTGACGTAGCCCATGAGCTTAGTAGGCAGGTCGATTCATCCAGTCCCGAATTCTATCCCTCATCGTGGGGCTCGGGGCCGACCCAGCAGAACTAGTACTGCTGCGGCGTCGTTCAAGGTGGTCAACCCGGTTGGACATGTTACAGTCACCTGACGATGGGTGGCGCCCGGCACTGACGCGGTTTGTTCGACCTATTGGCAGAAATAAACATGTTGGCGATCTCATAGCGGTAGTAGGAGCATGTTGACGATAACACTCTGTGCAGAAAGGCAGAATAGGGGCGATGGGGCCCGGGATATAAACTTACAGTAAATATCGGCCCGCCCAGCGTCGTCGATGACAGCCTGGTACTTCTCCTTGGCCAGTAGATATGCTTTGGACATGTTTCGGCAGTTGTTGGACTTGTGTCCTATGTTGAAAACTGTTTTGGGGATGATTCAAGTCGTCACGTAGCTTTTTTGATGCCTGACAATGGTCCCGATGTTTAGTCTTGGACCTAGGAACTTAATAAAGAGGCAAATGCGACCATGGCCAGAGGGGTTCAGACTTCATATATGTCCAGACTCGATATCCTCATTAGTCAGAAACCTGGGGTAGCACGCCAACCCCTCATCACAATGATATCAGAACCCAACCTTCATCGAGATGATCGACGCTCAGTGAGCTTACATCCCAGCAGATCCCAGTATGGTAACAGCAATAATCTTTGAATGGGACGGGTTTCCCTTCAGGCCATTAGAGGCTAGTACCTGCATCGACTAATGTGCCTTTGTTGTCTTTGGTTTAATTTCGTCGGGTTGTTTGAGGTCTGATATTTCGCTTCGGTCTGACAGACACAGATTGATTTTAGACCAAAGACCCTACATTCATAGGTAGTAAATGTTATATCAACCAACGTTATAGTCTCGTCTAGAATACCTACACTGTCTTCGTTCAAAGAAAAGAATCAACCAGTTTGTTGCTCGTAATAAACTACCAGGGTGATACAAGCTTCTCGATAATCGACTCCAACAAGTTCTTTAATTTTACACTTAAACTTTTTACCTACCTCATCCTTGGGAAATGGCAGCGGCCATCTATCTCCTATATCGCCTGCATTCTTCATCTATTGTTGCTCTCATCGCACTTGTTACCGTTTCCGGCTCTACAACTGTTGCTCGTCAACGTCGCTGTCTCATATTGAAGTAATCAACGCCCAAGCTGTGCGACCTGATCATCGAGCTCCAAGGCGTCGAAGTAGCGAAAATAAGCTTATATAACGGTGACGGCTGACACTTGCCTGACGGTCTTCAGTAAACGGCGAATCCCAAAACATACCGCCATAGTCTTAACTTAATGATCCGCCAACCGTCTCGTACGTCGCAAGCTCAATGAGAACTCTTCAAGACTGAGAAAACCAATCCCATATCAAGGCCACTTAGAAGGTAAGAGTTATAGCTACTCGATTTTAAAAAGATGACAGTCCCATTCAAGGTAGTGCAAACGAAAGAGGACTTAGAGAGGTTCTATCTTATTTCCTAATTAAGTTAGAAATATTATCTAACTAGTCTATTCTTTTAGGCTAAAGAATCCGAAACTGGTATTGTCTGAAAGCGGGATGGCGCCACCTCAACCTTTTGAACACGAGATGGTCTCCAGCCGGTCCAGTCGGGCATGATACCCACTTTTTGACCCTTTTTCCACGGCAACCAGGCACGAACCAACCCTGTAGTTATGTAGCACAGTACGGACGTACATCTCCAGCTTTTCCATTCAGCCCAAACCACCCAGCCCTGCTTCTGGCGCTTCTGGCATTTCTGGCAGAGCAACGAGACAACCCACCCCTCGCTGCTCTCAGCCCGCCATTCTCTTCTGACGGCATTGCAGTGTTGCCCGCTTCGCTCGATCCATCGTTATAGGTTTCATAGTCATTCGTTCCGAGACATCATCAACACTTGTCATAAAATAACCAGGAATAATCCCGCCTCCTCCAACACCTCGACCAACGCCGAGTCACTGAAATCGTCGCCGCTCGTTTAGCCAAGCTTCACCACATTAATACACGACTTACACCTACTGTTCACCATACCACCGCACCCCGCTCCATCGAAGAAACGTCCTAGCCTACGATCGCTACATCCACCCAGCTTCGAGTCGCGTAGTGTCTCTGGGCCTTGTCATACACTTCTGTTGGTAACTAGGGGGACAAGATGGGAGGCTTCGGTGACTTCTCTGACATCTGCCGCACGGCGCCATTGCCGTTGTGTGCGTCCGTCGGCCCTATGACCACCATTTCCAGCGGTGTCGGCGTCGACACGGACTGCTTCGCGCGAAATATTGAACTCGCAAACACCATTATATTTCAGGGCGCGTCCAGCTTCTTTCACATTATCGCTTTGGGCATGACCGTTGTCATGATCCTGCACATTCGGAGCAAGTTCACCGCTGTCGGTAAGTTTATCACTTTTAGATGACTATGAACATGGTGGTAGATGCATGCAGCTGACATGGTAATATGTAGGTCGCAAAGAGATCCTCACATTCTTCTATCTCTTCCTAGTGTTAACCGTCCTCTCTCTCATCATCGACGCTGGTGTCGTTCCTGTGGGCTCCGATCCGTACCCCTACTTTGTTGCCATACAAGCAGGTTTTACATCTGCCCTCGTCACCTGCCTCCTGATCAACGGTTTTGTCGGATTTCAGCTTTATGAAGACGGGACGCCATTATCATTATGGATGCTACGACTGTGTTCCCTAGCCGCTTGGCTCATCTCGTTCTTTGTTGCACTGGCTACCTTCAAGTCCTGGGCCGGGCTTGGACCGACTAACACCGTGGGACTATTTGCGGTTCTTTACCTACTGAATGGTATTCAGCTCGTAATATATGTCGCCTTGCAGGTTCTCCTAGTCGTTCGGACTTTAGAGGACCAATGGCCTCTAGGGCATATCGCTTTTGGTGTCTTCTTCTTCGTTGTTGGTCAAGTCTTGCTCTATGCTGTCAGCCCAACCATCTGCAACGGCACGAGCCACTATATTGACGGCCTTCTTTTCGCATCCGTCGGCAACTTGCTCGCAGTCATGATGATTTACAAGGTATATCTTCCAAACCAGAATTTCCAAATATCATACTAATTATATTGTTTCTAGTACTGGGATTCCATTACAAAAGAAGACCTCGAGTTCTCCGTTGGAACACGGATGAACAACTGGGAAGTGAAAGAGCTGCTTCCAGAAGAGGACCGGCGCACTACCATGTACGCTGAAGATCCGTATGGACAATCGAGTTCTTACGACCATTCGTACTCCCCCAACCGAGCGTCCCGCTACTAGCAATCTTGGGACTTGCAATCTTGTCCAACGACACATGTGCTTGAAACTGTCTGATTCAATGATCAAGGCGAAATTTTTGAAACTGCATCTACAAGGCGTTATTGGAATAGGTCGACGGAGAGAATGATCATTCTTCTGGGGAAATACTGGCTTTACTTAATATTTGTATTTGGCATTCTACATGAGCGGCGAGCGTCCAAGCTTGCAAGTAGCCTGCCCAGCCATCACTCTGTTTTTAGTATGATAGTATTAGTCACTTATCAGCGGTCTGTTTTAGCATGTTTGACGTAGTAATAGCAATGTATATAGCTTAACACACCGCAAAAATGTAGAGCACGCTTGGAATGATATTTCTATTCTTACGGCTCACAGTACTCTCATCAATAGAAACCAATTGGAAGCTTATGAGCTACTACTGAATAGATACTGTGCTGTTGGTCTGTCCGCGTTTGTCCGCTAGGTGCTTTACAAGTAGAAAGACATTCTCGGGCGCCTCATTTTTTCGAGGCAAATCTACAAAGATACGTATCCGTCTATCAAAGAATAAGGCATGACTTGGCTTCATGACTAGATGAAGTAAGCCTATCTAAAGAGACTCTTAATCGATCTCTTGCAGTAGCAGAAGCGTTTGCAGCGAATCGGAGAGGCCTGTCTACTTAACTATTTAAAATACATATATGACGTGAGGTACTCACCACGATAGCCTATAGACTGTTACTATTCTGCTCTGCCTATCTGGGAGGATGGGACGTCTCTTCTTCACACCCTCCCAATAAAGCGTAGGTTGCAGGTGACTCGCAGTGAATTCCTCTGTTCACAATCTTGACTAGATGCGATACCGCGGCGCAACGGCGCCGCTGTCGTTATCTGAGTGAGAACTTGGACATGACCTCTATTGGGTCTATGAGCCTTCGCTTAGACGGTGTTGAGCTTCACAGGGAACTCTCACTCCCTGCTTAATTGCGAAGCCGGCCATCACGGTAGTGAGCCTGAGATTTAGCTTTTATGAGTTGCGAAAATGACGAAACCGCGGAATGTGTTTCATTCACCATCGTCATCGCCAAAACTGAGCTTTATCTTCTTAGCGGCCTTCCTTTTTGTACCCCTTATGGTCTTCTGCTGCGGCGGTCCGTCCTGCTGTAGCTTCCTGGGTGTATCGTTTACTGTGTTTGTCGATCTGCGGGTATCGACATTGTCCTCATCTTGATGAATCAATCGGCGCACATCTGCGCTAGCCTTGGCGATCCGCGCCTTGTCGTCGTTGTCCTTGTGGGTCTTCGTCTTCTCCTTTTCGTCGTCTGAAATTTCCTCGCGGATCACGCGCCCGACTTTGCGTTTGCGAGAGGCGCCTATAGCCGCAACTCTTTCTTTTTCTTTGCTCTGTGCGAGATCTCCCTCCTCCTCTTCTTTATTATCTGACCCAGGCTCTTCCTTGTTGTTCTCGTCCTTCTGGGCGCTGCTACCGTCTTCTTCATCGAGTACCCCGTCTTTCAAGTATACGACGTTCCCGTTCTCGTCTACGACGACTGGCGCGTCCTCGGCCTCCTCTGATGCAGACCGCTTCTGGCCTGGGCGCCGCTGAGCTGCGAGGAAAGGATCGGGCCCGCTGTGCGCCGTCTGCTGGCCCCTGAGGCGTGCGAGGAACGGTGGGAGGGAGTTGTCGTACGATAGGTTTTTAGAGGTGACTTTTTGCGACATTATTGTTTGCGCGCTGGGTTGGAAGGGTGCTCGTGTGGACTCTTGTAAGCGACTCGCACGGAAAAGGGAGAGTGTTTATCATATACAATGCATCAATTGAGGGCGTAACATAAGATCCCGTGGTTTAGGTATTGGTCGGAGGAAGAAATTCATTACGTGGTTCGCTATGTGACGGGACTTGTTACCTAAGGTACCCTCGATATCTACATGCAGGTACCAGACCCACTATCATACTCGAGTAAGTGGACCAATTAGGTATTCATCCACCCAAGTACAGATTACCTACCACTCAATCATCTGCTCAACTCATCCTTATTCGATGAATTTCAGACACCTCTCTCGTTTCTTACCTCTTAGCCAGATGACCTGTCGTACAGGATCTAGAATGGCGTCCACTATTGTGGGTGATTCCGGTCGCGTTTACGTCAAAAGCGACGTGCTCCAGCGCAACCGCGAGGATGATAATCTCAGCATCTTCAAAGCCGAGTATGTCTTAAACTCCGCGTGCTTTTCTCCTATTTCGTCGAATTATCTAAATTATATTATTCAGGTCAGAGAATCAGTCTTTTGCCGTCCAGCGCGTATCTAGGCCATTCTATAATATGTCGGTTCGCCTTGCGACCGAATTTGCGGGCTCCCGTCGACTTCGAATGCACGTCGATTGCAATCAAAAGGAAGGCGTACTTATCTATCCTTATTATACAACTACCCTATTGTCCTTAATTCAGGACAAACCGGACTTTTCCCCAACTCAACGATATAAAATTCTACGATATACAGCAGAAGCTATAGCAGAGCTTCATAATAAAAACTGGATCCATATTGGTAAGTTCTCTAAAATCTGTATGCTATAAACCTAAATAACTAATAAATATATCTATAGATATTAAGCCAGACAATATCTTGGTTAATCTGACTTGCGATAACGTTACCAACGTAGCTCTAGGTGATTTTGACATTGCTTGCAAGCTAGAGGATGGACATGTCTTCCAGACGCCTCACGCAATAGGGAATGCGATGTGGCGAAGCCCAGAGGGGCAGACTGGAACCGGTGTAACTAAAGCATCGGACATGTTCTCATTTGGGCTCGTGGTAAGCTTTTCCTAACGTAACAAAGTCCCGCTAACTTCGTCTATAGTGCATATTTACTTTGGGTGGTGGACCCTTCTTGCTTATAGAAAATTACGAAGAGCTTGTAAAGCATAACATTAGGCCAGAACAAGAAATCCTAACTCGACATTTCTCAATGTTTGGGCCTGTACCCGAAGGACTCTTTAAGCAAGTTACTAACGAAAACTGGCGTCGCGCTCTAGAGATAGGAGCGAAAGCGGGCGAGGAAGTGGTAAAGCAAAACCCTTTGATAAGGTTCTCCGCGTGGGGTGTAGATCTTGGGCCTGAGGCATATGATATGATATCTGGAGTAACAAATTTAGACCCAGCTGCTAGAACGAAGATAGACCGAGTATTAAGCCATCGCGTGTGGCAGGAGGAGGTTGATGAGTCTATCTAAAAGGCCAAAACGACCGAAAGGTATAGACAAGCCCTTATATTCCTTGTACCCCATAAGCTCTCAGCAATAGTTCATCAACAACTATTTCTTCTGCATGACAAAGATCTCGCCATCAGCCTGGTTGTCGCTGCTAACGAACAGTTTCTGGCCCGCGTTATCCCAACTCACGCCAGCGGGTCTCCAACATGTGCCTGCGTTGCAGGACCCTGGATTCTGGGCTGACAAGATGGTCTTATAGCCTGTCTTGGAATCGGGCGGCGCGACTGGGTCATAGAGGCCTTCCGCTGTCTTTGTGAACGGCACCTCCGCAAGTAGGTAACCCGATGCCGGCTGTCGGTTCCACGATCCGTGGAATGTGACGTACAGATTCGTCCCATTCTTGTCAAACACGCTACCAATGGGTGCTATGTGAGCAGGGAAGCTCAGCCTGGGTGGGTTCGAGATGCCGTTGCACGACGCATCGTTGAACGTTGCGTTAGGCGTCACAACAAACTGCGAGCCCGTCTTGAGTGATGTAGTGTCTCTAAAGAGAGACGGCTCCCAAACCGTGAAACACGTCGGGTAACCATACCAGTTCGGTGTGCGTGGGCTTTCTGGGTCACCGACTGGTGATTATAACGTCAGTTTCTAAACATTCTGTTAAAGGTTGACAGATCGGGGATAAGAGCTCACAATAGTTCAGCTCCTCAGCCGGGTTGTCGATGTGAACATCAGTCGACTGCCCATTGACGGTCCTCCTAAAGTCATCGCCACTATTCTCGACACCCCATGCGTGGCCATTTGGGTCGAAAGCGAGCGCCACCTCATTACGAACACCATAGGCGAGCATGTTCCCTTGCGTGTTGTAGTTATACCCATTAGCAGGGGCTTGGGTGATATCAAAGGATTTCACGCAAGCACGGCCAGTTGAGGGGTTCCCTGAGGCATAATCCCAGTTGGAATTAGAACCAGTGGAGACCAATATGATATTCGGGTTCTTGGGGGACACGGCAACAGTTCGCGTTGAGTGGCCGCCTGGGCTCATGCCAGTGATGATAGTCTTCTGATTCGACGTTTGGCGTGTCGCGGCATCATAGGAGTAAGCCCATACCTGAGAGACTGAACTCACGTACAATGTTTTCCCATCTGGAGTGAGGCTTAAGCCATGGTTCAGACCAGCATTTTGGATGATGGTCTTCGTGCTGTTAATGCAGCCGTCCGAGCCAAACGTATGCACTGATACGCCGGACATGGCTTGCAGCACCAACATATTCCCTAGCGGATCAAAGATGATAGTTCGTGGCTGACGCAGTCCACTGGCAATTTTCGTGATCTGCCATGCTGAGTCGAGAGTATAAGGATACCTAGCAGAAGCGACTGCATGTATCGAGACACATTAGTTGAGATCTCTAAATCTCACATTCTGGGACTTGCGTAACTAAATGGCTAGGAACGGGATGTTATTATACACACCATTTGAGCATGAGCTTGGAAAGGGAAGAGCCGTTTGTGATAAAGCTGTAAAATATGTCAACGACCTTGTTTTGAAGCAAGTTATCACTCGCCTGGAAAAAACCCAATGTATCATCCACAAGATGAACCAGTTGCTACGTACCGGTGCCTGTGAGGGCTGTCCCAACGATGGTGGATAGGAACCAGTGCATACTAACTAGTACGTATTTATCTACGTAGTTCACAGGGCGATATCTTGTAACCTGCTACAATGCAGAAGAACAAGGCACTCAACTGACGCCTGTTTGTCAACGTGAAATTCTTACAACAAGACAACATTGAACACAGAGAGAATAGACTAGATATATACCATATCTCGCTCTTCCAGCTAGCCTGCTTCACATTTGCGTAAGGCAACATAATGCGTATCTACGCTGAGCTAACTAGACCATCGGAACATGTCTCAACCCGGGTCCTT
This sequence comes from Xylaria cubensis, assembly GCA_022385715.1. Taxonomy (NCBI): domain Eukaryota; kingdom Fungi; phylum Ascomycota; class Sordariomycetes; order Xylariales; family Xylariaceae; genus Xylaria; species Xylaria cubensis. The sequence continues at coordinate 600,687 of MU279024.1, read as the reverse complement.
GGCTTCAACCCACAGATATGACGACAAGGCGATAGATGAAACTATCTTACGTCGGCGTCAACCCATGCGTTCTTGGGAGAACACGACGCTATCACTATCTGAGGAATCCTAGCGTGATCATAACCAGTGGCCCTTTACTTGGTGCTCTGCATTGAGAGACGATGTCCATTTCTGGAAGGATAGATGAGCGTCTTAATGCAGAACGAGGCATGATAGGTAGGAATTTTTATATGCGGAGGGGAACCTCTTAGATTAATTTTAATTAGGCGAGAATGGGCGTGGGTTGGCATGAAATGCAGCTCTCACCGGCAGATATCGCTACCCATTTACGGCGATCAGATGCACTACTCACCTTCTCGTTAGAATTTCTTCACGTGATGTTTGGTCATCGAAGGCACGGAGTGAAAATGCCATATAAAATCCAGCATTACGAAAGCTGAGTACCATTGGCTCGCTGCTTATCCTACGATTCAAAAGCCAAATCGTTGCAAGACAGCCAAGCACGTTCAACTTAGATTAAACTACCTAGTTAAGGTTATGGATTCCTAGCAATGGTCTGCAAGCCCAGCAAGAGAGTCGAGCGATTAAACAACCTTAGAGTCTGTTCATTGTCTTGACAGCAATCACCGTTGTCATACACAGATCCTGTCCGCAGATATATAAACGCAGAAAGTCTCTCAGTCTAGTCATAGCATATTGATGCCCGTTTGCTGCTTAGCATCCTCCCGCAGTCTGAGTTTCGTCCGAACTTACGAAGAGCCAATGCAGAAAGCTAGATGTGGAATCGGCATACCAAGTCTTCTCAAGATCTAATCTCGTTAACAAAGGTTGGGTCGATCGATAATACCCAATTACATATCATAGACAGAATCTACTCCAAGGCCAAACCTAGAAAAACTCCCGAGTTGCTTATACCAATTCGAAGATTACCACAGCGGACAGCCCCAAAACGACCGTAACATAATATTACGATACACCTAATATTAAGCTCAGCCCTTTTTTCCCCAGTTATAAATTTTATTGCATGATTCGATTACAAGTACGATCTCCTAGGTACACTATTTTTAGGGATGGGTCAGTCAAGGTTGAGTCTTGAGTCTCTCAAGTCAAGCATTGCGGCTGGTTTTCGCGCGCATGGAGTAGGTCTGCCACTACAGACGTCCGTACCAAAAGAAACCATCACCATCTTTGACCCCCTGACTTCACGCTAGTCTATATTGGTAACTTACCTACCTCTGCCACCCTTTTGGCTGGAGATGTCATCAATTTCCCATTTATACGGTTAACTTACGCTACTTTAGCTATTTACAGTTAGATTTAAGGCAAGGGCTATACTTTTACGTAGCTTTAACGATGGGCATTTAGCTGCTTATATATCATAACTTAGAACTTTATAGCATTGTTTTTGTTTTCTACGTTATAAATGCCACGGAATACAGGGCACTTGGGAAGGCATTTGGACGGAGTGCTTTGGCTGCTTGTATGTATATTACCTGTACAAGTGGGACATTTCCAGCCAAAAGGGTGGCAGATGTAGGTAAGTTACCAATATAGACTAGCGTGAAGTCAGGGGGTCAAAGATGGTGATGGTTTCTTTTGGTACGGACATCTGTATACTCAATGTGATTGGCTAGACTTGAGTCAGCTCCAACTGTCCCACCAATAAAGTGGGTCGAACGCTTCTGGACAATCCCCTATTTCCCTACCCATACGTAGTACAGTGTGCTGCAGTGCCCAGCGTCAGAGTAAGTAAGGTACCTTCGTTAGCAATTGCGTGCAGCGAACTACCAACACTTAACTTGCTGAAACCTTATCGCCTCCGTACTGTCCAGTACCCAGGTTGTCAGCACCAGAAAATCTTATCTACCCTGACAAACGTGTTTCGTCCTTTTCCCCGTTCCTGTCGTATATCATCCCCCCCATATTTTTGTCCGTCTCTTTCTATCTTTTCTGCAAAGGGGCATCCCTATCGACCTTTTCCTCGTCCCGATATCCCGTCTTCTACGGCGCCGAGTCCATCCATCGTCACCGAGGTGGGCAGGAGTCTAGATCACCACTCGCTGCTCTCTGCGGCCGGCTTCAGAGGAAGCTGCTGGTAGCTGGTAGCGGATAGTCCAGCACACTGTGACTGCCTGCATTCTCTGGCAGGCCGCCGTCATTATTCATCATCATTGTTGACCACCGCGTTTCCGATAGCAAGTCGTCCGGCAAGCAACATCTGCTTAAGTACATTTGGTCCGCCGTCTCTGTCGCGCCAGCCGTCGCTGTATCTAGGGTCCTTCCCTTGTCGCTCGTTACTCCCTCGATTTCACGATAGTCACGTTAGACCACGCATTTGCACGTTCCTCGGTTACATCGTTTGAGGAAGCCTTCACGAATAGACAAAAGGCGCAATCGAGTTCCATGCGATTGCTTGACTGTTGGAGTTGGAGTATCCCCTTTTTGCCATCCGCATCCGCATCCCAGTCGCCGGCCCTGGACCCATAGTCATAATCAGCTTTGTTATTGGCATCCTCGAGGTTGGTTTCTCATCGTGGCCTGTTGCTCGAGCTTGTCCTTTGATGCCTACACGAGTATTGTAATCGAGCATCGCATAATCTCCATTTTCCAACACGCGTCGCGGGCACATATCCGCATTATCCAGGGATTTCCGAATCCCGCTATATACCTGCCGTGTCCACCATGGATATCATAAGACGCGCGTATCGCCGCGTGCCATCGGCAATAGGCTCCACCTCTCCTTTGCCTACAGCTGATGAAAAAAGGAATGGCCGTCGAAACCAGCTCCACTCGCGTCTCGCTTTCTTACGCAGACCGCTCCGGTTAAGAGGCAATTCGAGTATCTCGGTGCCCTTGGGTGTTGTCGTACTTTTTCCAATCATTGTTCTAGTACTCATATTGGTCTTGTTTGTGAGGCATCCTAGTTCTCCGGGGAGGATATTGATTCCTGCTGGCTCCCCGCCTGCTATCAGGTATGCTCTGGTGTCTAAATAACCCTTTAATCGATAGGCTACTAACGCAGGGGGCTGTGAACAGAAAAATTAGCGAGGACCATGACAAGGTCTTTGTTACCGGCTGTCTTGCGCCCGATACCTCGAAACCTCGAGCCAATGCTGCCTTTGTAGTGCTTGCGCGCAACAAGGAATTAGATGGTGTTATTCAGTCGATTAAGTCGATCGAGCGCCACTTTAATCGATGGTACCATTATCCTTACGTCTTTCTAAATGACGGCGATTTCAACCAGACTTTCAAGGATGTTGTCCGCAACTACACCTCATCTTCCGTTGAGTTCGGAAAAGTTGGCCCAGAAATGTGGGGTTATCCCGACTGGATAGATCCTAAGATTGCAAAGGAAGGTATTGCTAAGCAGGGAGACGCGGCCGTCATGTACGGTGGACTAGAAAGTTATCATGCTATGTGCCGATTTTATTCAGGGTGCGTATTGTTTACCCGATCTACACCCGTTGGTACTAACATAATGATAGGTTCTTCTATAAGCACCCCCTCCTTGCTAAGTATGAATGGTACTGGCGGTTGGAACCCGAGATCAAGTATTTCTGTGACATCACTTAGTACGTTAAAGTTAGATATGCACTCTCTTCAAGTACTAACTTGGCCAAAGTGACCCTTTCTTGGAGATGATCAAAGCCAACAAGACTTACGGCTTTACAATTGCTGTTAAAGAACTGAGGGAGACCGTTCCTAATATCTTCCGTTACGCTTCGGCTTATAAGCGTCAAAACAACATAACCTCACAGGGTCTTTGGGAGATGTTTGTTGAGCCCAGGGAGCCACAGTCTCGTCCCGAAGATGATCCCAACTATAAGCCACCTCTACCTGAAGAGATCCTGCGAGCCGAACCTGGCCGCGGCTTACCTGAGATCGATCCCGAAGCCATGGATGGTGAGAGTTACAATATGTGTCACTTCTGGTCCAATTTCGAAATTGCTAGGCTCAGCTGGTTCCGAAGCAAAGAGTACGAGGACTTTTTCCAGATGATGGACCATAGTGGCGGGTTTTGGATGGAAAGAGTAAGTTTTCACGGAATCGAATCCTCATCTCTTTTAACTAACTAGTTATCTAGTGGGGTGATGCCCCTATTCACTCCCTCGCCGCCGGCGTCTTGCTAGCACCTCGTGATATTCACTACTTCCGTGACTTTGGCTATCGACACACGACTATTCAACACTGTCCAGCCAATGCTCCTGCTCGGCAACTGCCGCGAGAGCCATACCTAGAGCTGACGACTACGGATGAGAAGTACCGTATCGAAGAAGATGACTACTGGGAGCAATGGGATGAAGTGAAAGAAAATGGTGTTGGGTGCCGTTGCCGTTGTGATACGGATATCGTAGACGTTGAGGGCAAAGAAGGCTCTTGCTTGGCTGAATGGGTCGATGTGGCTGGTGGTTGGGCCAGCCCGTAATACGAAGGGCAATCCGTGCGATCAAATCATATACGCCTCGCTTAACCGACAGCCGTGGTTGAGACTGCTACGAGTCACAGCACGAGAGGTTAGAGAGTAGAACCAACAGTGGCATCGGACGAGACTGGCCATTTTACGACGTCTCCGTATTGGAGAAAAAGAAGTTGTACGAAATCCAGGGTTACGATTTGGTTTACCGGGCTTGGGAATGTGGTCTGTTCATTCTATAGGAGTCAATGAGACCTATGGGCTTATGCATGTAGACGAGCGAACAAGCCGCAGATGTTCGCATTACATATATTGGATTTGATATCACAGATACATAATATTCACATATTTTACCGAACTTGTACTAGTACCATCAAATATCATAGACATCAGGGAATGTTGTCCCCTATTCCAATACTAGCAGCCAGACATTCGTGATGCATCCATCCAAGCGGTTTACCAAAAGAAATTGGGAAAACATAACAATCGCAGAGGACATGGCCGGCAAAATGAAATAATGATTTCGCCCGGACTTGAACCGGAGACCTTCAGTGTGTTAGACTGACGTGATAACCAACTACACCACGAAACCCAAATCTCTTCCATCTGTAAGTAATAGCTTTGGTTCTTTAGATCAGCATATGGCTTGCCAGATCTACAATGCCTATTAGTTGCTATGATACGAAGTACTTAGTTTGATAAGACTTGATTCATTGGTAAGTAACTAGAAAATGAGATATTTCGAATCTGCGCAGTTGCTTCTTCAAAAAACTCGACAACAGTACCAGTCGATAGGGAGAACTACAAGCCCCTATTCTACACACTTCTCTCTTGTGATGCAGATCTATATTAGCGGTTATTAATGTTAACTTGACTCGTTCCGATGGAAGTCAATGGCCCTACAAATAGGTTTCCCATACCCTCCTCAGGCCCTGCTTGAATGGACATTAACCTCTTTGGTGAGCGGTATCGCAGCGTCATTCTGCCGTTTGAGGTCTTGCTTATGCTCCTTCAGCACCTTTTCAACGGCCGCCTTAATGACTCCAAGAAGTTTTGACACAGCATAGTCGATGAGGATGTTATGGATAAATGTGCAGATGCTGTCTCTCGTGTAATGAAATTGAGAGTTGGCGTTGAGCTCGTCGTAGTAAAATTCCAGTCCAGTCTGCCCCCCGACGGTGACAGGCACGGCCCGATGAGCCCGGGCGATGACCTGCTGTGTGTTGATGGCGAACGAGAACAGGCGGACGTCTTTGAAGAAAGCCGCCTGGTGGTCTGCCTTGGCCATCCACATATAGATATTGTAAAGCGCTTGACTGGCACTGTGCAAATTCGCGAGGACCGCAGGCTCGATGTCGCCGCACCCGTTCTCTATGAATAAGAACGGAAAGCAACGTCCCAAATGGTCATCTGGGTTCATACAGGAGTGGAGTCCCGTAGGAATTGCTTGGTTGTGCAACTCTCTATCAACTAGAACATCAAACCTGAAGAATATGGCAAGATCAGGTCTAGGGCCTGCAATCAAGTCTCTCGGGTCACCTGTCGATGGTAGAGGATGGTTTCCCTGAAGCGACCAGTGCCCTCCACAGTTGAAGTCGAACGCAGACTTCAAATGGGAACGATCGATTATAGACATCATGATGGTCCGTTGAAAAACGGCTGCGTTTGACGGGGTCTTGCATCGTTCAAGGTCGTTCTTGAATTCCTGATTGGTGACGGCCGCTAAACGTACAGTCGCCGTCCACTTGTTAATGTTTTCGCGCAATTCCTCGATTGCCTCGTAACTGTTATCGCCGTGATTTGCTTTCTCGGCCTTCTCCAGGAAGTGCTTAACACAAGTCTGCAAGTCTTGGGTTTTCTCGAATGGGATTTTGATAGGCTCCTCAACCAGAAACTTCTTAAACTCGGGAGTCCATTCGTCTGACAGAGGCGCGTGGATCATAACATTACGCGTCCGAAGGCTCTCTTGGCTCACCCTTCCAGCCTTTGGTCTACATAGTCCGGTCACAGAAGTCGGATCGAATATCCCTGAAGTCGTCCGGGAGACAAAGTTGGATTCCGTTACGCTGTCATAAAGACTTTTCTGATCTGAGTTGAGTTCTTCGGCAGCTTGTAAGGCTTCTGCGGCAGCAGTGGCACTAATTCTCACCTCGTCCAGCCAGGACGAGAGCTTCTTTATAATGGTAAGTACGTCTATAGTAACTGATCTCGTTCAGTTATACGTACCGAATGTAACCGGGAGTTTCTGTTGTCTCTGCATCGATTGCGCTTTGGGGCGCCTGCAGTAAGGTCCTCGTCATCCTGGTTGCGCCTACGTTTAGGCACAGACTGAGTCTTTATTGACGGGTCAGGATTCTTGTCCACGTTCTGCCCTCGAACCCTCTCACTCCTGCGGACCCCTAATTTCGGAGACGACGGGCCAGTCTGCATATGTCAGCTTGTGTTCATGTACTGAAGCTCGCTTAGTTACCTGTGGCGGGCTTTCAATTGCGGTAGAAGCCAATTCCTGTTCGCCTACCTGAGGAAGTGCTCCTCCTTTCCTTTTGGAAGGCATCGGAATGAATTTGACAGGAAAGGCTTCTTTCAGAATCGTGGAGTTGAGAAGTCTAGTTTTAAACACTTGCTCAAATCTCTTCTCTACTCCCGGTCCTCAGGGATGGGCAAGTTTCAGCTGTGTAGTACCATAAACAATAAACAAGCGCGTACCCAAGGATACTTGCATGTGAGACAATAACACCAATAGGCTACAGAGTACATACGGCTTGCTAATAACCCGCCAGAAAATACGCTTACATCCAACCCTTCCTAAGTGGAAGACTTTGTAGGTAGTATTAAGCCAACATTCCCGAAGTAGGCGAACAGGTGATCGCATTGGGAGATAACTCTTCGCTGCGAGTTACACGTCGTGTAACACCCTCTGCGGAAAATATGAAAACAAAATGGGTATTCCGTGTAGGATGTTGGCGGCTCTGGTGATACAAGTGAAGGGGCTCACTTATTCCAATGATGTATTAAGTAGACTCTTCAACTCATAGTAAGTTAGTGATGTATTGCAAGTGTTTATATGTTTCCAACACGCAACCAGACCTTTCCTTGCCGCGCTCTACATCATTGTTTAAGAGAATTATCTGATCTTTGTGCTAAAATTTGTTGAGCCGCCGCGTAGCATAGAGAAAGATGACGATACTGCTATCGAGAAGACCAGTCAGGGCCTATTGAATCTAGGGACATGTGATGGTTCGCCATACGCCTGACCTGGAACCGAATACTATCGTTCATGAGCGTGACTTGGATTAGGTTAGACATTGGCCGGACTGTTGCCCCTTTTGCTTTAAGCATTGTCGATTCCCTCACAATCGACCATAACACGATGCTCTACAACAAGCCTTGATTTATAGGACATGTACAAGAAAAGTCCATTATTCATTTCCTGTCTCGTCTCTGCGTTGAAAATCCTCAATTTCGGAAGCCATTTTGAAGAACGCGCGATCGTAGCTGATCCTCCGTTAGGTATCGATTCCTCATGTCAGAGATTGAAGTAAAGCGGGCAAGTTATTCGTAGAAGTCATCATTTCGGAGTATATATTTGCGCCAACGAGTCTTTCTCGACATCATCCGCCTTATCTCCTCCTTTTCTTTGTAAAAGTGCTTCCCTTGCGCGGTCCGCCGCCCTCGATATCCGCAATATCCCTCTTCCCTAGCCTCAGCATGCCACCGTTCATCCTGCCGACAGCGGGGGCGTCAATGGCGCGCGAGGGGCCCTTCCTCTTCCCCGCTACCTTCTTACTCAGCGCCCCGGGCCGCTCCAATACGATGCCGTTCTCCTTTGCTTCGCGTCGGCGTTTCGCCTCACGGCCCTCAGCGGCCGCCTGGATCCCCTTCCGGAACGACATGGGCATCTTCTCCTGCTTATAGATCGACCTTTTGGAGCCCAGTGCCGAGAGTCGCAGGTCCGTGGCCAGGTGCCGGTTGCGTCCCACGTGCTCTGTCGCATCTCCCGGATCTCGGTCTCCGCCACCCTTGGCTGCCGCGGACGAGAAGAGGTGGCTTTCGGAGAGCAGTCTTTGCAGGGCGAGATCGTTCTTCAGCAATGAGGGCGCGTCTTCTTCGGCTGTGGTGGCCTTCACCTTCTTTATTTTAGATGTTGAGGAGGTATCGGTAGTAACTGGCGGCCGCGAAGAGAGCCAGGCTCGGCTTTCGCGCTTGTCGAGTGTGTTTGTGGTTGTTGTGTATGCTTCGGTGTGTGCCACTACCTCGATGACTGTTGAGGTTGTTGAGGACTCGTCATCGTCTTCCGAGATACCGTCCCATGAATCATTTCCTGAGCCATCAGAATCAGAGGCGGGCTCGTCTCCGGTCTCGTCGGGTACTGATGGTGATTTCGCCGTAGGGATTAATGGCTTAAATTGAGCCTCGAAGAACTGTGCTAACTTCGCTTGCGCCTCTTCTGGAGATATTGAAGGGCCCTCTTTCTGTGTGCGTAACTTGCGCTTCCCCAGTACCGTCGCCATTAGAATGATGTCTACCTTTATTGAGAAAGTGGTGTTTAAAGTACCTACTTCTCTGGATGCTAAAGCCTTCAAAGGTTGAATCCGCTGGCTTTCTAAAATTAATATGGGGACGAATACCTCTTTGCAGCGACTAACTATAACCTTCAGCCAATTAAAGTCTTCAATTGCCTATTAGCCACAGAAACACCCCGCCATAGCTAATCACCAGCAGCATCACCGTCAACCCCCACTACCTAACTATCACATTTATCTATCACGGCTATCACAAAAACTCGCCTTTCACAGCTGGGCACGACATTGAAAATGACACGATTTAGACCCTGCATAGACCTACACGCTGGACAAGTGAAGCAGATAGTGGGAGGTACTCTCGACAGCTCCACTTCCGCGCTCAAGACGAATTATGTGTCGAAGCATCCCGCGGGGTACTATGCAGAGCTCTACCGTGAAAATGCGCTTGAGGGAGCACACGTGATAATGCTTGGCCCCGGGAATGATGAGGCGGCGCGGGAGGCGCTCGCTGCATGGCCGGGTCACCTCCAAGTCGGAGGCGGCATAAATGACAAGAATGCCGCGCTGTGGATCGACAATGGCGCAAGTAAGGTTAGTAAATCCTGTGACGTTTGCCTGACCTGTTATTGAGCATGGTCTTTACAACAACGCTACGGCGGTACAGCGGGTAGTGGCTAAGAATATGTTGTCCATCGGTAGGTCATTATCACATCTTTTCTTTTCCCAGATGGTAAATTCAGCCAGGAGCGGCTCGACGCCCTGTTAGCAGCTTTGGGTGGTGATAAAGATAAACTTGTTATCGACCTCAGTTGCAGGCGACGAGGCGACGATAGGTGGTTTGTAGCCATGAACAAATGGCAGACTATAACGGACATGGAGGTAACTGAAGGTGCGTGTAAGATCTTATGATTGGACGAGGACGACTAGCTGATAAATGTGCTGTATAAGAATCAATCAAAAGCCTAGAACCATACTGCTCCGAGTTTCTTATCCACGCTGCAGATAATGAAGGGTTACAGAGGGGTGTCGACGAAAAACTGGTTGAAAAACTTGCTGTTTGGTGCAGCATACCTGTCACATATGCTGGTGGTGGGAGAAACCTGAATGACCTGGAACTCGTCAAGAGGCTGAGTAATGGCCGGGTAGACTTAACTATTGGGAGTGCATTAGATTGCTTTGGTGGAACCGGGGTTAGTTTCGACGATTGCGTCAAGTGGAATACAGAACAGATGCGGTAGTCACAATGGAAGAGATATATTTTAAGATTGAAACACGTAGGCTGAACACAATTTTGCTAGATGTACGTAACCCGCGTTGTCTCTCGTGAGCACGTACATTCGAATCAAATGTACGTGCGCGCTTCGTTTCATCGTCATCGAACCGGCCGCGCTCTCTAAGCGGACGGCCTCCCGTATCCTACCTGATCTTTGCAAAAGGGTCTGAAACCGTCTACGATCTCAACTCTTCTAACTCTAGCTCTAACTGTCGGATACGCTCACTTTGGTCTGGAGACCCAGAACCCACTCGTTTCTTCAAAGAGTCAACCTCGGCTGTTAGACGTTCGATGTGTTGATTTTGCGTGTTTAGCATCTTGGTTTGCGTTTCCAATAGTACCTTGATTTGGTCCAGTGCCGTCTCTACGACAGGACCTCCTGAGCCTGTGGGAGACCCCGTTGAGGCTGGGGCTGATGTTGTTGGCGTTGGTTCTACCGCCTGTGACCTAATAGGCGACACGGGCTTTGGCAGTGGTGCAGAGCTGGTTTTCGTCGGGGAGGGGGCTTTTGCGCTTCGCTGCGGCGGCTCATCGAAGTTTGAGGGTTCCTCTACGTCATCGTTCTTGTCTTCGTACTTAGAAGCCAATGCTGCCATTGAGCTCTGCTGATCCTTTATAGAGGGAGAGGAACGAATAGTGGTTGGTGCAAAACTAGGTTCTGGAGCTTTTTTAGGGGCTGAAGCCGGAGCTGGAGCCGTGATGGGAGTAGGTGGCTTATAGTTAGCTGGCACTTCAACGGGCGCATTGCCTTCGTAGATACTTTCAAAGTCGATTTTGGATGGAACACCGCTTTTGCCTGCCGCCCATTCCTGAGCAGTGACAGCAGGCTTAACACCAGCACACGGCGGGTAGATGTCGGATTGGAAGGTCTCAGCACGTCGAGGAACAGTGAAAGAGATGGGCTCGATATATGTGTCGTTGACGGTCTTATAAGCCCGCATCACTTCATTTTCATGAACCTAGGAGTAGTTAGATTTAGAATAGTAATCTTATCGTTCCTGGATACTTACGTTTACGCCGCGCTTGGGCAAGAATGCAAGTCCGCGTTGGGGATCTGGGGATTTGTATTCCGACAAGAATTCGAATTTATCGTTCTCGTATTCGAAATATCGGATGTTACCATCACTGGTATCTAAGTTAGAAATAAAATAAAAATGCGCGCAACCAATGAAGAAAAAACTCACCCTTTTCCAGCAAGGTAAAGACAGTTGCTGCCGTCATCTTGTATCAATGATTAGCATTGGCCGCATCATGACGTAGGGGAGAGAAGCATACCCCAGAATGGCATGCAAACACCAGAAATACTATCAAGCACCGTAAACCCACCAATGGGGTTAGGGTTGCCTGGTTCCCATAAAGCGAGTTGTCGGTCGCTCATCTTGGAGAAGCCGGTTGTGGCAATTCGGTTGTGTTCTCCGAGCCAAACCGCCCGACTGTTTTTGGCCCCCTCATGTCCTGGGCTCTCATGAGCGGGCCTCTCTTGACGGACATCCCAGACCCGAAGCTTCTTGTCCCTCGACGTCGTTACCAACATAGTTCCGTCGGCATTCCAGGACAAGCTCTGCACAATGTCGGGGTGCTTAAGAGTGTGCACAGCGGTCCCAGCACCAATATCCCAGAGCCTGATAGTAAGATCTCCAGAAGCAGAAGCGAGGATATTTTCGGCGGCAGGGTTGAAAAGAACTTGACCGACTTTTCGGGAATGGCCTGTCAATTTTGCAGCGGGCGAGACGTCGATGGGTTCTTCGGCATCAGTGAGCAGACTGAACCCCTGAGGAACCTGCCATATCATGACTTTGGCATCATCGGAAGCGGACGCGATCACACGATCATTAAAGGGGTTCCTGGAGCGTGGTTAGACGGACGTTGGAGTTATCAATCGGGAAGGGTGTCGCGTGCGCACCAGTCTGTATCAAGGACGGCTGCTGTGTGGCCCCGGAACAAAGGGATTGCGTCGGGAATCTTGCCGCGTTCCTCTAGTGGAATGACTGCAAAGGCGCCGCCACCACTGGCTTCCCAATTGACTGAAATGAACTCTGGATTGACCTATCGCGACCAACCCCGTCAGCAAATGCTCGTTGCGCGCTTTAGGGTCCAGTCGGGACCAAGCAAGCTTGTAAAGCGAACCGACCTTGACCAAATTAGTGTCCCAGGCATTCCTGCTAATCCGTAGATTGTCGTAACAGAACTCCTTTCGCGTGGATTTGCCGAAAACATGCCCTGTACTGAAAGTTAGACGAGCTGGCGGAAATTGGTGAGGCTAGGCAACGGCGTACGGTACTTGGACGCCCGAACAAAGCGACCGGCCATTTTGCAAGATAATTAAGAGAAGGCAGCGGGTGTCCTGACGAGTCGTTTGCGCGGCGTAGAGGGCAGAGGGCGAGCCAGTCGCGAGAGTGCGTTGGTGTTTGAGATCGGCAGTTAAAGGAGTTGCTCTTTCGCAGCTGTCGTCAGTTACGAGTTCAGGGTCAGGAGCGATTCATCAATGAGTGGGTGGGAAGTGGGGTCTCATGCATATCGGCCCCTGAACCCAGCAAAGGTTCCGCTGTAGTTTGGTTGCTAGGGATACCTGAGCAATTACAGTAGCGTGGGTACTTAGAAGAGTGCTATCGGCGGTTTGCAGATCAGCAACACAAAGGTGCTTTCATTGATACGGCGCCTCTGCCCACTGCACCGAATCGGATTCGACGTATCACATTAGTTACGGCGGGAGGCAACTAGGTACTTGCAACCGTCATTCAATCAAATTTCCAAAAAGCTAGAAGTTTGAACGCCGTGCGATCGGACAATAAATTATTCAATTAACCGTAACCCTCGCTTACTCCCGAGGTCGCATGCTGGTTGCGTCTCCGGCCGGAGACTGAATAAAATACTACATAGAAAGAATTTGGAAAGTGAGATGCCTTAGGATGGGGGCGGCAGTGCTCTGCCATACGATAATATTTAACTTGCAAACGCTAGAGAAAGCAAAGCGCACGACTAAACTGGTATAGGCAAACAACCTTGAAAGGTCCAAAGTAATGTTCAGCCCCCTATTTTAATACATATCCATAACTGGTTTACTAAGAAACCCCAAGAAAACTAGCCATCCGAATTCTCTAAGATACGGTTATCGTCGTGTTCAATTTGTAACACTTTGCGGTTGGAATAGATTCGCCCTGATCCCACTGAACATAATGTTAGGAGGATTTTGCCCAATGTATGAGTTCAAGTACCTACATGTTCATGAACGCAACCGTCAACCCAGCGCCATCTATCCGTAGTCGAGTATCGCGCATATGACATGTTTGTGCTTGCATCGAAACACCACGCCGTACTCTGTTCGTTCCCTAACTTACTCCCACTGCAGAACAGCGGCCAGATAACGTTGGGACCGCTCTGGCTATACAACACTCAGAGTCAGCTATTTTCATCATGGGTGAGTGCGGCATATGTGGCCCTCGGGGATATAAGGAATGTTTGAGACATGATTAGAGCTCGAAAGGAGATATCCAGTCCTTAGATTGACTGATAGGGATGAAAAGGATCGTGACGATTACATACTATCCGGGGTGGTGTTGCTATTAGGCGTGGTCACTAATTAGTCTCCCGTCTTAACTCTCGCGCAAATATAACTACTCACTATGTAGGACGAATCGATCAGCGAAAACATCGTTCTGGGGTCACCGTCGACCACGAAAGCACGGTAGAACTTATACGCCCGCTGCGCTGTCTCTTCGACCGATATGGCAGGGTTTGGCTGGCAGAGAGCTGGCGGTGCACCCAAGTTGCACAAGTTTTCTCTCTTGGAGAAAGGTTCATTGCGAAGAGAGACGTCTCTGGCCGGGGCAGCCAGGCTGAGGGGTGCCAAGATGGCGGTAACGAGAGAGAGCAAGAGCTGCATTTTCATGACTGTGAGCGAGATAAGGTAAAAAGAACTGCCTCCTCGTTCTGAAGGGTACTCAACGACTAAATAGCTTTAACTAGACGTAGATATCACGGAGCGCGCTACGGTTCATCATGGTGTCCCAGGACGCGGGGAAGTATATGGAACCAGGCTTGGTTGAGAGGCCTGGGATTTTGGTTGATTTAGCCACGCTGATTCTAATCTACATCAATCTATCTAAGTACCCGAATGAAACCTGAGCCGGGAGGTGATGTGGATAAACACACCAATTTGAGACTCGCTTGATGAGTGAATAGAGATGATATATTCATTTGGGATGACCTAGGGATGATCACCACGTCGTTGACGACCGATACAGCAAGTAGCCAGGCAATGGCTGCATGGAAGTAGGTTATAATGCATAGTCTTATATGTAAGCAACCATTACAGGATGGCTCTCATAGAAGAGCTGAGCTAGAGAGGCATTCGCGTACGTGTATTCCTACTCGATTGCGGTTGAGATTAACTTTGGTGCTGGATTAGAGTTTGGCAACTTTGACCACATCAAATTCTTTGGGTTTACGACTGGCACAGGCCAGAACACGCCTTGTCTACATCATCGAAACCCCATGAACCTGGTGAGTCCTAAGATAGGTAGTTGCGCAAACAGGTGCGTAGAATGAAAAGTCCCATGGCGACGTTGACATTACCTCGAATAAAGGCGATAACAGTAAAATAATACTGAGCTCCATGCTCTTACCCTGTTGCTTTCAGTCGATACCTAACTAAATACCAAGTTATCATGAGTAGCTACCTCTAAGCTTGGTAATTGTTAGAAGAGGTTTTCATGAAATACAACATGACCGTGTATAAAGCTACCTAGGTAGTACCTAGGTAGTGCATGTTATTTGATACCGGCGTGTCAAAGAAGTGGTCGATAAAAGGGTAGGTTCACCAGTGTAAGCTTACCTTACCTACTACTGTATCTCCAAGCAAGTTTACCACAGTACGCCTGCATACACCACCAAACATGGGAAAACAGTGAAAGAGTGGCTGGAAGTATTACAACAGAAATTGAGTCATTGGCTTATTAACAGAAATCGTCTATATAATGATAGTTGCTCTCTTGATATCTTCGAGTTCGTTCATTACTGCTATTTAAGGCCACTGTAAATCACGTGCCAGTAATCTCCCATTAATGGGCGCGCGTGCTAGGACGCGACGCAACCTGCCACTAGACCTATTTGGGCACCTCTTTTCCTCCAGCTACCAAAAGCTAGCTACCTGAAATCCAAGCCCGTCGACATTTCTTTAACTGCACATGCTCACCATCCTGTTTTCGAGACTCTGCCATCACAACAGTAAGCATATTCAATATGGCAGCCATGTGAGTACCGCCGCGCATGGGCTGTATTGAGACGCATGCACTAATCCCAACCCCCAACAGCGAGCAATTCGACAACATCCACCTCGACCTATCCAAGGAGTCTGGGAAGTGCAGGTTCGCTGAGAATGGCCTGGGCTGGAAACCCGCCTCGGGCGGCAACACCTTCACCCTCGACCGCGGCGACATCGCCTCGGCCCAGTGGAGCCGCGCTGCAAAGGGCTTTGAGGTCAAGATCTTGAAGCGATCCTCCGAACTCGTCCTCCTTGACGGCTTCCAGCAGGAAGACTTTGAGCGTCTGGGTAAGCTCTTCAAGCTCTGGTACAGCATCAACCTCGAGTCAAAAGAACACGCCCTCAGAGGCTGGAACTGGGGCAAGACCGAGTTTAGCAAGGCCGAGCTTGTCTTCAACGTCCAGAACAAGCCATCCTTCGAGATCCCCTACACCGAGATATCAAATACCAACTTGGCCGGCCGAAACGAGGTTTCCGTCGAGTTCGCGCCCTCAAACGAAGATGACACGGGGACTAACGGTCATCTGGGTGGTGCGAGAGGGCGGGGCAAAAAGTCGGGCGCTGGAAAGGACCAACTGGTCGAAATGCGGTTCTACATACCTGGCACCACCACCCGCAAGGAGACCGAAGGAGAGGAAGCAGGCAGTGATGCGGAGCAGGAAGAGAAGAATGCCGCCACATTGTTTTATGAGACACTGATGGACAAGGCTGAAATCGGCGAGACTGCTGGTGATGCTATTGCTACTTTCCTGGAGGTCCTCCATTTGACACCGCGGTACGTCTCCCCTCCCCTCCCTTCCTTTCTAGACTAATGTTTCTCTAGTGGACGATTTGATATCGATATGTACGAATCATCATTCCGCCTCCGTGGCAAAACATACGATTACAAGATCCAATACGATGCCATCAAGAAGTTTATGGTGCTTCCTAAACCGGATGAACTGCACTTTATGCTCTGCATCGGCTTAGACCCACCCCTCCGCCAAGGCCAGACCAGATATCCGTTCGTCGTCATGCAGGCGAAGAAGGACGAGGAAGTTACAATTGACCTGAACTTGACCGACGAAGAACTCAGCCAAAAATACAACGGAAAGCTGGACGCCCACTATGAACAACCACTACATCAAGTCATCACCTATATCTTTAAAGGCCTCGCCAATAAGAAGATCACGTCGCCGGCCAAGGACTTTATGACACACCGACAGCAGTATGGTATCAAATGCTCTATCAAGGCGGCTGAAGGTTTCCTATATTGCCTAGAGAAGGCGTTTATGTTCGTACCAAAACCTGCGACCTATATTTCGTACGACCAGACGGCTTCAATCACGTTCTCACGTGTGAGCGGCGCCGTCTCAGCGCTGTCGACCTTTGACATTTCGGTTGTAATGAAGAGTGGACCATCGCACCAATTCAGTAACATTAACAGAGAAGACTTGAAAGCTCTGGAAGACTTCTTCAAGCTCAAGGGCTTACGTGTCAAGAACGAGGTTGACGAAGAGGCCAATATGCTGGCGGCTGCTCTCCGTGAAGAAGCCATGGACGACTCCGAAGAGGAAGTCGTCGGCGCTGGAGCTGACCGTGGATCTGCGGATGAAGATGAAGAGTCCGTCGACGAGGACTTCAGAGCCGAAAGCGAGAGCGATGTGGCAGAGGAATACGATTCGGCGCACGAGTCCGACGGCTCTGGAAGCGACGAGAGCGGGGTGGACGATGAAGACGATGATCAGGAGATGGCCGATGATGATGAGGAAGAGGAAGAAGAGGAAAAAGAAGAGAAACCCAAATCTAAGAAACAAAAGACAAAGTGATATCTTGCATTACTGTCAAGTTTCTTTGAACTTTCTCTACTGATTTGCCGTCAGGCGCTGAATATGCGATATCCAATACTTGCCGGGGATTGGCAAAATTCGGCGTTGGGGAGTTGGCCTGGTTTCTTTCACGCTGCTTTTGGTCGACTATGAGTGACCTGTTCTGCTCAACGTGTGGGATCCTGGGATAGTGTACTTTATGAGATCTCCGTTTTGAGGACGAAAAGAGAAAAATGGCGTTGGCAAACAACGTGGGTATGCACCTCAGCATAGGGGTTAGGTGACCTGTTCCGAGGAATAGAACTTCGTAATGACCTGATTGAAAGAGGTGCCTTCTGTGCCTTGTTCGCATGCATGATTTGCACGTACCTGCCAACTGAAGATGGAAAGTCATCGTGCAATTTGTTCTCAACCGCTTTCTGCTGGCCTAGCACTTGGGCAGTTACAATTAATCAAACCATAACTTCAAATCACGAGACACACAGCATGCGAAATCAAGCCATTTCAAAAAAAAAAATATTAGCAGCTAGTAGTTCAAGTGTATCACGATTACCAACCACAAATGAGTACAGGGGAAAATGTAGTATCAGACAAGTGAGACGAAACAACCCATCCATCACGCAAAGCATGCAACCAACCCAAATCATTCTCTCTCTTCCTCTCAGTGTCGAGCCCTTCCATGAAACAATGCATGTACGAGTGGAGAACGAAGCCAGCCCCTTCCACTCGGTCGACAAGTATAACTTGTAGATGAACCCTAACGAGCCCATCGGAAATCAAAAGATGCATAATTGAAGATAGCATTAGGAAACCACCCTTTCGTAGAGGGTTCTAGTCGTTGGTGAGGAAATACACTTCACAAACAATGGCATCCAGGCGTGGCATTTCATGTCCTCGTACCATGTGCTTTTAGAGTAATCTCATGATCATCAATCATGAATAGAAGGGAAAGAAAGGCGCAGCCTTATACGATCATGCTCTTGGTTCGGGAGTGAGCCGGTCTGCTTTCGGCACGCTTTCGAAGCGAGTCCTCACGCTTAAGGACAAGTTCGCACCACTTCCGGCGGGAGTTGACGCCTGTTCCATCGTCGTCTTCTCCGCCACGGCCGGTGACGTCCCCGAGGGCCTTCATCCAGCCTTCTTTATCCTCGGGTGTGTCAGCGTAGAAATCAATGACTTCACCGTTATTAAAGCGGATCCGGAAACCCTCTTCGACGAACATATAACCTTCTTCCTCTTCGGCAAACGCAGAGCGACGTCGCTTGCCATTACGGCCCGTTGTCTCGGGGTTAGTCAATTGCCGGCGGTCATCAATGAGACGTTTTGCGTTCGATAGGTTAATCGTAGCACGCGGTTGCCGAGTAGTCTCATGGTATGCTGTAAGCTTAGTTCCCACAAGCTTGAAATAACGACGGCGCCAGTACTAGAGGTTAGGTTAGCATAAACATCCTGTGTTAAGCGTGTGAGGTACTGACGGGACAATCTCCTCCTTGTTGACTAAGATGGCCTTCCCAGTTACGGCTCAGTCTTTCCTCAGAGGCCTTTAGTTCTCGGATGCAAGAGTTCATGCTCTTGGGCATATCATCGTCGGTACTGCCCTTGGGGCGTGGCACAAACAAGAGCTGGACTTCGAGCTTTCCAATCTTGTATGGAGCACGACGTACGATGCTGTTGGTTGGCATGCCAGAGCGCTTGCTCTTGACGCTGCTTGCGAATCCAGCGTCTTCAGTAGCCCATTCATTGAAGGCTGCAATTTCTACCATATAGGGTCGCCCGTAACATCGCGATTCGTGCTCTTTGAGGCAGACATATGATCGTGCGAAACTGCCATCTTCAGCGGCAAGAGGAGATAGTAGGTCCCATGCCGTTGGTGCGAGGCTCAGCTTGCTGGCAGCTTCCCACTGAGCTTGAGCATAAGCCTCTTCTTCCGCACGTTGACGGGCCTCCATTTCCTTGCGCTTCTTGGGACTAGCGAAAACGCGAGAGAAAGCGGACGTCTTTGGCTTTGACATCTTGGTCGGAGAGGCAGGGATAGGCTTGGTTGCCTTCGGTTTTTCTAATTTTACATTAAGGGTAAGTTGAAATTCTAAGTCGTTGGGCACGACAAGTTCAAATTCCTGGCCAATAGGCGCGTTGCGAGCCAATTCTAGCCAAGCAGTCGTAACGCAGTGTACACCATTATCAAGGGTGAGGCTGAACCAAGTCCTCTCATCTAGATTAAGTTAGTACAATTGAGGCATAACTACCTAGTCGTAGTTGTGAGACTTACTTCTAGGGAGAGGAAGGTCAAGGTCCTTGACGCCCATCACTTTAACAAAAAGTCGCCCTCTCTCGCCGCACTCATCAGTTGCGAGCTCTGAAGACTCCTCTTCTGGCACGGAATTAATTGTCGTTGCGTTCGTTTCTTGTCCGGGCATTGGTGGTACTGGACCGCTGTGACTAGGCCCGTGTCGCTTCCTAAGGCTTCGTTTCTGTTTACCGTTCCAGGGCTCAACGGTCCACGATTGAGGGCGTTGTGGGTGCTGTTTCACGGGCGAGTTGCCAGCAGAGCGGGTGCCGGTGCGGAAGTCCTCGTTATCCTTGTCACTAGCCGTGACAAGTTTTGTGTTTTGTCGCATAAGGTAACCGCGCTGTATGGGATTTCTTGTATTAGTACCTGACGCTTGCTGAAGAGACGCAGTGTTTGCTCGGTTCGAACTGGACGCTTGTCCAGTATAGCTGGTACTTGCAGCTTCAAACACTTTATTCTGGGTTGCTTGTTGGAATGTAACCTTTTGTGCCTCTATAACTCTGTCGAAATCCCGGTCAAGACTGAGGCCTAAGTCTAAATCCAACGTTAAGCTTCTCTTTTTGAAGCTTGGGTGCCTTTCTAAAAAGTCGTCGCTGTTGGAGTTAGTGGGTTGTTCCTCGTCGAAGTCGTGAGACATGCGACTACGGTGACGTTCGGGGATGGGCGGAATCTGAGGTTTAACTTCGCAGCTGACTTGTCTACGAGCTTCGCGCATCGCCTCGATGTCGGAAGGAGTGGCAGAGGGACGCGTCTTTAGCTTTGAACTAGACGCCTTGATTGTTGCAATTCGCTCGGGAACGGCAGGGGATTCTATGAGCTGCTCCTCCTCCTCCTCCTCTTCCACTTCTTCTACCTCCTCGACCTCTTCAACCTCTTCTTCAAACTCTGACTCTTCATCAGAAACAGGATGGTGGATAACCGACTCAGGTGTGCCAGGCTCATCCTCTTCCTCCGGTTCGCCCCAGCCAGAGCCATCGTACTCTGGCTTTGATATTAGGTGTTGCGGTGTTCGTGGCCTTGCTTGATTGCTCTGCTTCTCATCTCGCTTTTCAGGTTCGTCTTGGGTCGCGGTATGCGTCGATGACTCCGATTCCCTTGGTTTAGGCAGCATGTAAGATTGGAAACTACGTGAGAAATCAGAGGTCCTAGTAGAGCTGTTTACTTGAGGTATAGTTGCGCTGAAATTGGTGATTTCGCCTTCTTGCGCGGGACTGGCTGGCCGAGGCGTATTGGTAGAGTCGTCTTCTTTCCGTGTGGCTTGTGGGGTGGGCAACTCATCGGAATAATGACTCTCAGAATCATCGTCTTCTTCCTCGCTTTTATCCGAATACGTGTCGTCGTCGTCGCCCGGTCGCTGATATAGATCGTATACATCACCCTTCTCATCTTCGTCATGCATCACCGTGCTATCTTCAAGCTCAGAGAAGTCTTCCAGGACCGAGTCCTCGATACTAGCGATGGGAACATCAGGGTCATAAGGAATGTTACGCGCAAGACTAGAATCGGGGGCTGGAGAACCGAAATCGTAGTCAGACGGACGATTCACTTCTTTGCCGTTGACGCGACGTAATATCGATTGGCGCGAAATGCTAGGTAGCTCATAATCCATGGACAGGGTCGAGATGTCGCCAAGCGTACCATCTACCTCGTCTTCCTGGTCTGTTTCTAGTTGGGACGCCTCGTGTTCTGGGGTCGAGCTCGCGACTCTATCGCGAGCACCGGCTCTCCGCATGCGTCGTTCTCGCTGTTGCTCTGCAAATGTCTTGGCCGACTTATCTGCTGTCTTGGGACTGGTCTCGTCGGACAACATCATGAGCTTTAGACGCTCCTCTAAAGACATATTTGAGTTGCCAATGTTATGATTTTCTGACTTTGCATTGAAAGCTGGTGGCGTAGCCGGGAGGTTGCGCGGGGAATTAGGTGTACGCTCAGCCTCAGTAGAATGTCCGTTCGGGGATGTCGAATTGGCCCGGAAGTCCCCTATTCCAGGAAGAGGTGGCAGTGGCCGATGTTCACCGCTGGAAGTAGAGGAATTAGTGCGGCCGTTTTGTGGACGAGCGAACGCTGGTTGAGTCGGTGCACCCTCTGGCATTGGGCTGCTATCAAAGCGGGAATCGAGATCACGACGCCAATCGTCCGGGCCGACAACCGGGGTCTTATCCGTATCTTCTAGCGTAGCATCAAAGCTGTCATCTGGCAATTCCCCGTCTTCTCCAGGATAGGGACCATATATGTCATCGTCTTCCTCAGATTCAAAGCTGCCTTCTCGCGAGTTGGTTCCAATAGAAGACAGATCCGGAGTTGCCATCTCGTACTCGTTAATCTGGGGTGGCGCAGCATCAAAAGTCACCGATTTCGCATGTCGATGGAAGTATCTTCCCTCCGCCAGAACAGTTTCGTCGATTGAATGGTCGGAGAAAACATCATCATTCTGAGAGTCGTAGCTGCTTTTAAAACGAGACGAGGAGAGGGAAGACTTCATAGGAGAAGGCTGATCTCTGCTCGGGGTGGCGGGAGGGCTTTGAGGTCCAGTCGGGCTTGGTATCGATCGAGTAGGGCTATAGAGAGGTATACTTGTCTGGCTCTCAGTGCGACCATGGGATGAACGCAAGCCGGTGAGCCCGGTGCCAGCAAAAGCATTTCCCTGGACCTTAGCAAGAGGACGCTCAAAAGTAGATATTCTAGCAGGATCGTATTCTTGCTTCTGCTCCCTTGCGAACATGGTACTGTTCTTCACACGCGAAGCCTTCTCGAGGCGCTCAATAGAGGAGCGTTTAGTCGGAGATGGAGAGCCTGAGCGGCCACCATACAAGTCATTTTCACCAAGCCTATTTGCACTCCGGCTTTGCCAAAATAGTCGTGGTGATGTGGTAGTGGCTTCCAGCGGCGATGACTGGAATGGAGACGAGTCAGTGTTCAGCGTCATATTCTGTTTGTGGCATGGGTTAGCAAGGTGCACGTTCACTGGGAAACCCAGGCACCAGGTTCCTGAATGGGTGTGAGGGGCGTACCTTGGATGGTGACGTCCAGCTTGGCGAGTTCCGCCGCTTCTCTGTTGCTGAGATTTCAGACAGCGGCCGGCTCAGACCGCCTTTATTCGAGGAATGGGTTGGTGTGTTTTTAGAAATGCGCAGCGGCTCTGTGATCTGCATCGAGGGGTTGGTTGAACATTCTTGCGATGCTAGATGTAAGACAATCAACTTACTGGCTGCTCTGAAGCCATATTTAACGATAAGCTTCCCAACTTCTGCTGATCAGGGGCTTTCTTGCCAATTCATATCATTGACAAATGTATACGATGGAAAGATGCAAAATTTATCGTTGAAGGAACGTGACCAGATTGCGCAGATGCAGTGTTGTTGTATGCAACAAGCTGGCAATACTCAAGTGACAACAAAGGTTCCAAGTATGTGTTGTGCGCAGGCTTCTAGGAGGCTTTGATTTCAAATAGCGTTCCCGCGGTACACAGCAGCGGCAGTGCAGCAAAAGATATACCAGGTAGGAGACGCTTTGAACGTCGCTCTGGTTATGAATGTTGACGTGGCTTAAAGCTGTGATGATGAGTTGGATGAGAGAAGATGAGCGTGATGTGGTCGATAGAGGGTGTTGTAGCCGTCTTCTATTTGGGTAACAGGTAGATGTAAACAGAGCAGGGGCGCTAAGAGCCTATCTCCACCGAGCCTTTCTCAAGTTCCCGGCGCTATTGATAGCGGCTACAACTGTGACTGTGCCTGTGCGCACTGGCTGCTCGTTACCATGTCAACAGCCAGCTGCATGGGGCCACTTTTATGCCCCTCTTCCTAGATCCAAGATGCTTTTAACCAATTGCAGACGCTCTATCGTGTACCACAAGTTCCTCCGCATGGGTCAAGGCGTTATTCCATGCTGAAACAGTTTTGGCGGGGCAGTTCTGCAGCGAATCTTGATTATGGTTCTGACTTATCCACAGAATATGTAGCCACCCCAACAACTATCTTATGTAAATCGTATGTAGATAGGGAGAGGACGTGCTGCATCAATTGTGAGAATATCTGTTCTCTCTTTTCACATTGCCTAGCTTGGTGATCAGTCCTAGTTTTCAACTGGTAAACAGCCCAGTATCGTAGTGATGTGCAGCTTGTGTTGCGCATTTGGCTACCTAATTGTTACTCAGCTGAGAAAGATCTGGGCGCCTACGCTGTACATTCATCCCCCCCACATGAAAAAGCCCACTTAGATGTGTTGTATTCCAAGTCTCCAAATCTCCAGCATCCTATTTATGGTCCAATGATACCATTTTGTTTCTTCTTAGGGCCTCAATGCATCAACACCATTCATCCGTCTAAGTGAGCAGCGGGCCAGCAGAACTACGCTTCCTGTGAGATCGAGCCAGGATATTTGAGCATGGGACAAGACTTAACTGATCGCTTTCGTATAACTAACAGCGCCCTACCTATGAATCGAGATTTCGAAGGCCCAAACAACATTCTCTTAGCCTTCTGTGAAATTGCTATATTCATGCACGAGCGCTGGTTCCGTTTACCACCAACACGCGAGCTGGATTGAGAAACCGGGTGTCAACTTCGAGTCATGATGATGTTCAGGTATTAATCGATTATCAATCAGTTGGACTGACTGCTTTGAATACTTCTGTTGGAACATCGTACTCATTCAGTCCGCGCTCATATTCTTCCGTAACCTTTAGGCAGGAGAAAAGCCACACGAAGAAATACATGAGCATCAAGTCCT
Organism: Xylaria cubensis; assembly: GCA_022385715.1. NCBI lineage: Eukaryota > Fungi > Ascomycota > Sordariomycetes > Xylariales > Xylariaceae > Xylaria > Xylaria cubensis. The sequence continues at coordinate 576,388 of MU279024.1, read as the reverse complement.
ATTTCATCCTAGAAAATTGCTGAGCCTTCCTGATACCATGTCGAGACGGGAACGACGCATGTCAGAGCTTCTTAGCTACTTTGGCAAGTCCAATCTCTGGGCTTTCCGGCAAGTAATGACGGAGGAGCATGCCGGCACCTTGGCCCGAAGATGGCTGTAGCGCATGTGCTGCATCACCAACAAGCACGCAACCACCTCTTTCCCGTGTCGGCAATGAGGGAGTGACGAGAGTTAGATACAGCGAATCAACCTCTACGTCCCGAACGATGTTCTGGAATAAGGTATTTTGCTACCTGAGGTGCCGCTTCTAATTAGGTATAATGGGTTTAGTAACTTAGGTGCTCGTTCGAAATAAATGATACCAAGAGTAGCGGGTTTTAGGACAGCCCCGCTCAATAAACCATACTCTCTAAATACATCCGAGGGGAATTGGTAATTCTCGAGTACCTACCTGAAGCTGTTTCTTCACCTCTTCTTCATCAATGCTTCGCCAATCATCCGGACACTTGTCTAGCGTATAAGTTGACCACCAGGTCGCTGGGGCGCCAGCTCTAAAGGGGTCTTGGGGTCGCGCCGTAGCCGAAAAAGTCATTTGCTCCCGGGATAACATTCATCTTGCCATCTAGGGTGCCTTCAATTTTAGAGCTTGGGATAAATCCGCTCACGCCTATGAGACCTTCGTACTTTGGTGAGAAGTCATACTGATCATGATCCTGATCGCTGAACATTGCTCGTCGGACCCACGACCACATACCGTCGCACGCAATCACAAAACCAGACTCTTCCATTGTCTGATATTGGAAGACTAGCCTCGGCTTATTGTTGCCGGCAAGTTTCACGTCAGTGACTTTGCGCCTCACAATCGCGCCATTAGGAACCCTCTTTCTCAAAAGCTGACAACAAGCATGTCATCTGATCATGGTCATCTTCTCATCCTCTCCTCTAACAGGCGAGTTTGATAAGGTTCATCCTCGGATATTCGATATGCGCCAAGATCGAATGATATGGCTAGTCCTCAGAATCTTATCGTACAAGTCCTGATCTAAGCGTCTTAGAACGTGGAGCACTGTAGAACTCAGCTTAATACTGGCACAATGACAGATACGTCGAATGTTTCGAGGTTCGCTGCTGCAGGGGCTTCTCGAACTTCATATATGATTACAAAGTGTTGTTCAAGGAATCCGATCTTTCGTAATCAACAATACTGAGATATACCTGAGATCCCTGCGCCGATAATTGCAATCTTCATATTAGGATGACACCACGCAGCTTGATAGGAATTTCGATTTAGAACCCAATATCATCAAAACCCAATACCTCGGTAATTGAGTATGAGGTTTGCTTTGATTGACTTAGGAATTTTGAGAGGATTTTTACCTGCTAAGTAGGTCGACGAGGCAACTACTTATCTACCTATTCGGTGCTTGTGTAGTTTCAGCTGAGTAAACATGCATTTCTAGCAGCAATCCACTAAAATAAATACGATGTTTGTGTTAACTCCACGGATCGTGAACATCTCAAAATGCATTTCTTTGACATCCTTAGCTCTGCCGTGTCTGTGTCTCGCACATGTTAGCTAAAACTAGACGAGAAATACCTTGACTAAATACATGTCATGGAGGGATTTTATGGACCCGTAGGGCTGACGGGTTTTGATGCGCGAGGTACGAATATAGCTGTTTAATTTCGGCATCTTCTCGCCTAGACAAAGACTTAAGACGGTAGGATGGACAGTGTGTATTTCAAGAAATTTACGGAAATCTTCACGGATGGACCCGAGTTCTAATTAGAATCACCCATCCATGCTTGTGTAAGTTGGTGTACGTACTTGATACTGTACACCTCATAAAATGATCTATGGTAGACCCACTACTCTAAGGTAAAAGACCGTCGGGCGGTGATTGAGAGTCTCTGTTTCCTCAACATTCAACAAAAAGGGGCTGTCTAGACACCTTCACACCGCCTTGATCATACTAGCTAAGTGGCGACCTCCTGATCGAAATCACAGTAGCGCCTGTGCCGCCGTTATATGTATACCGCATTTTTGAAGTTGATGCACAATATCTACCCAGGTACTTACCTAGTACCTAGAGGTGCTAGTGAAACTGGGGGGTGCATTGTGCAGCCACAGCAGCTAGAAGTCTGTCAATTGCGGGGCATTGGATGTGGCTTGTAGGCAAAGGTCCACAGTTCGCGATAAGATACAGCAACTTTCTTTTTTGAGCTTGGATAGACTGAATGCTGTCGCGAATCTAGGATTTAAGTATAGGTCTGCACCTCACCATCAACAATAATTCTGGATATTTCTCCCATTCCCTCGTCCATTCTAGTGAAGCTCGTATCTGCTCTCCACAATGAAGCGCAAACTCGACGACTTACAAGAGGACAAGCCGCCAATCGCCTTGCCTGATGCCGATGCGAAATCACCACAAGACGCTGCTTTTACCGATTTCGGGCTCGATTCACGCATCTTGACCGCAATCGCAGGCCAGAGCTTCCATAAACCGACCACGCCACAAGCTTTGGCGATCCCTCAGATCTTGGATGGCAGATCGTTGGTGCTTCGCGCAAAGACAGGCTCAGGGAAAACACTGTGCTACCTGTTGCCGTTGATAGAAAGTGTACTTAGAGCTACTAAAGAGGCTGCGCAAAAGTCTACATCTGCTCTTGTGCTCGTGCCTACTCGTGAGCTTGCCGATCAAGTCCTACGAACCGTCGAAACATTCACCGCATTCTGCCAGAAAGATGTTCGCGCGATCAAGCTATCCGAGCAGCTCCCTGACGAGGTCGTCCGGTCGATGCTGGCCTCCTCACCCCATATCGTCGTCGCTACACCCTCACGTGCGTGCGCAAGCCTTAAGGTCTCGCCCTCTTGGACCTCCAATTTGAAGCTGCTCGTTATCGATGAATCAGACCTGGTTTTGTCATATGGCTATGAAGAGGACCTCACCACGCTATCCGCCTCGATACCCAAAGGCGTCCAGGCCGTCTTAACTTCTGCGACACTCACCAGCGACGTTGATCGATTAAAGGACCGATTCTGCAAGAACCCGGCAGTTTTAGACCTGAATGAGCCCGACGCAGAAGGAGAGGGTATCACACAATACGTTGTCGAGTGCGGCGAAGACGACAAATTCTTATTAATATACGTCTTGCTTAAACTTAAACTCATTCGAGGCAAATGTCTTATATTTGTCACCGACGACGTCGATAGATCGTATCGGCTGAAGTTGTATCTCGAACAGTTCGGCATCCGCTCAGCGTAAGTGATACCCAGCTTCTTCCTTTTCTCTCTCTCTAATCTGGCCAATCTATCCTGATTTTTCATTTATTATTCTTGAAGATATCTCCTGCCTGTTCATTCTCATGCCTAGCTCTCTGTAGACTTCTGAGCTATTGGTGATCTCACAATACGAACTAGAGGCTAACCCTATATATCAAAGTGTCCTCAATTCTCAACTTCCTATAGCCTCACGGGTACATACTGTGCAACAGTTTAACCAAGGCTTGTTTGACATATTAATATCATCAGATGAGATGGAAGTGCTAGGAGATGAAGCCGGCTCGATGGGTGAGGATGCATCTACGCCGGACGCTGGGCCTGACGGCGAAGATGCATCAAAGCATGGTACCAAAGATACCGAAACCACACAACCCAAGAAGAAAAGGAAATCTTCGCGCCGGGACAAAGACTACGGTGTGTCAAGAGGTATCGACTTTAGAAATGTAGCCATCGTTGTCAATTTCGATTGCCCTTCAACGGCCCGCAGTTATGCCCACCGTATAGGCAGAACTGCACGAGCAGGACAGACCGGGACATCGCTTACGATGGTAGTACCATCCGACAAATTTCGCAAGCATATTCCTACAAGCATCCCATCTGCCGAAAATGACGAGAAGACGCTATCAAAGATTAAAAAGCAACAGGCTGCAAGCGGAAAAGAGTTAAAGCCCTGGCACTTCGATTGGAAAACGTTAGAGGGCTTCCGCTATCGTGTCAACGATGCTCTCCGTGCGGTTACTAAAGTTGCAGTGAGAGAAGCGCGGATGCGAGAGATCCGGCAAGAACTTTTGAAGAGTGATAAGCTTCAGCGCCGGTTTGAAGAAAACCCGGCAGAGTTGCACGCTTTACGACATGACGGCCAGCTTCGCTCTGCCCGCACTCAACCTCATCTAAAAGATGTCCCTGATTATCTCCTCCCTGAAGGAAAGAAGAAATTGACTGCAAGTGATGTTGGATTTGTGCCGATGAGGAAAACAGACGGAAAGAATAGAAAAGGACGGGGTTTCAAGGGCAAAGGTAAAAGAAGCGGTGGCCGGAAAATAGATCCTCTAAGATCCTTCAAGGCTAGGCCCAAGGCGAAGTAGAAGCAAAGTCAGAATGCAGAATTGATTCCCCCATTCATTACGATTTGATTATACAATCTCCTATTTAAATATCTTGCAGGCGCGAAGCAACCCAAATCGCTATAGAAACAACAGGTGGGAGATTTGAGTGTTCCATTTTGGATCACCTCTCCGGATCGCATAAAGTAATCAGGCGAGGAAACAAACATCCTAGAAATCCGGATCAAACATAGAGGATATCAAGTAATTATTCTCCAACCTAGGAATGTCGGTTATCAGTAGTGCCCGATAACGAGGCGAGGGTAGTCACGTACAGCATAAAGAACTCGCTGCTCGTTGCAACCCAATTGCCAATTTAGCACGCATTGATTTGGCAGAAGCTTTCCGGAGATGATGGCTGTTCGTGAATAGAAAAGCTCTCATGAAGACTAAAATTTCCGAAGAAATGCGTGGGTGATATTATTGAAGAGGCCATAGAAGGAAAGAGGCATAGTAAGCTGTATTGTGTTCCGACGTATTGTATTAGATGCCACCAAGTGATTTTGTTGGTTTCCATCTACGATTTACTCGCAACCAGGTCAATGACAAACATCACCCGGCAACCGCCAGCAGAATTGAGCCCTTCAGACAGTACTTACTGCAGCGAGCCACGGGTTTAATTACCACCGAAATATTCAGCACAGCAAATTTGCATGAATTCGCCCGGTGCAATCGAGCTACTCCGGTTCCAGATATCCTCATATACTGCAAGTTCTGTAGCGAGGTGAGCATGCATGATCGACGTCCCTCTTTCCCAAAACCTTCAACAAAAGAAGCCCAAGGAAATATACGCTTCCTATTGCCTTTGCCCAAGGCACCCCAAGGCGGATTCTATATCTACACTTCCTTCAATGTTAGGGTTTTCAATAGCTCTTCCCTTTCCGTCTTTGCATCTACTTTCGTCGGGCATCGAGGTACCTGCCTCTTACAAACTTAGTTATTCCTTCAACTTGAGGTAACAGTCAATATGGAAGCACGACAGTCCAAAGAGCCTTGTCATGGACAGGGCCCACATACTACACATCCGGGTGTATCGCAGAATGGTGATTATGTGTCACCCCCCTATACACCCGACAAAAGAGAAGAGCCTCCATCCCAGCGGTTCAGCTGCTTGCCATCGATGACAGACCTATCTGCTGTACAGAAAGCTACTTTTACACCCGAATCTACGCCCTCTTGCCCATCAATACTAGACGGTTTCAAAAGTTCCCAACACAATGACGGGAGAACTCCTGAGACTGCAATTACCATAGACTCGGATGGTGAAGAAGACTCAAGCAACTTGCTCCGCCAGCATCAGAACCGTGATATAGCAGGTATCAACTCGGATAGCGACGAGGACTTGTTCACTCTACTCCGCAAGCATCGAACGAAAAATATCCACAAAGTGACACGACAGGATAACTGGGAGTCGCTAAATATCGCCTTGTATGAAGATACAAGACTTCACGGAAAAAAGAAGACTCGTAAAACCAGACAACATACTTCACGCTCTAAAAACAGAAAGCACAGACAACTAGTTGATGTTGAGTATAGGCACAATGCCCGATCTGAACCAGACCAAAGCTTCCGTTCTGCTGGTGCCGCTCACCTCCCCTCATCGTCTCGTAAAAATAAGAGAAAGCGTACATATCCACCTGATCAAAGGGATAGACTCGATGCCTACCAAACTACCAAGAAACGCAGAGTTGGCGATCAGACGACCAAGTCGCATACTAAAAGGTCGAAGAAAAGCAGGCTTGGCCCTTTTCGTCAAGCCAACCGCAGCTGCGAGGTGCATGCTGACACCACGTCTGAAACTGTTACACCGGAGGAGTTTCAAAAAGGTAAATATATCTCCGCTAGAGTTGATTCTGGGGAACTACTCAAAGATACCCGCCCGTTAACTATACCCAAACCTGGAGCACACAGACCTGAACCAAGTAATAGGTCCAGTGATGTCTCCCATAAACATGACCAACCCTCGTGTTCGCGCACCAAGTCAAAGTCAGAGGAGCGCAGCGCGGCGCTTATCCAGAAATATGAAAGCCGGAAACATGCCCGCGAATACGTGGTGCCGGAGCTCAAATGGAGATACGTAGTCAAATACGTCGACATTGCGGAGATTATCCTAGACGACGAGGATATGAAGGAGAAGACAAAGACGGATCTGGATTTTGCAGACCGGCAAAAGGCTAACAAACACTTATACGATAAGAAAAGCCTGGAGCTGGTTGGTGGTTTCGATGCGATCGCCAGGCAGACTACTACTCTGGAAGGCCCGGAGCAGTTGTTGAAGATGGACATTATGTCGACTGACGGGAAGCATTTTCTCGCGTGGGTGGAGCGAGACCAGGTCGTGCTTAAAAAACTCTTAAAGAAAAAACGCGACCAGCAACAGTGGCAACCGACCCCGCGACCGAAGATTCCGCATTACGTTGTTGAATGCGACCTGCTCACGTATGATGATCCTAGTCTTGTTACCCCGTGTGAGGACGATGAAGACGGCGTATTGGGTTCTGACGATCGAGAAGACGAGTTGGAGAGAGTGAACATCGGATTAACGGCGGAGAAGTTCGAGCGGAAATCATTCTCTATCCGCGAGATGGCCAATGACTATGCTGCGAAGATGTTTCTCGAGAATACAAGAGTTAATAAATGGTTTGCGACATCTTCCGACATTCGTTGGTGGAGAGAAAACGCTCTGCCCGAACACAAGAAAGCCATGAGTGAGGCTCGTGAGCCTGGTGGCCTATACGAACTAGGAATGGGCGCACACGACATGAATTCTCGACTTGGTTGGGATAAGATTATGGTACACGTACATGAGGTCGATGATATTGCTGGGCCTGTGAATTTCTAAGATCTACAATATCACACGAACGCCTGGGCACGCCGCGCCCTTCCACACCTTTTCCCAAGGTTTCCCCTCCTCGCCTCTTCACGAAGAATTCTAAAGGATGGGGACGTATTTGTCGAATGCCTGCGATGCCTCGCTCCAAAAGAAGAATAATACCTGTGCTCATTGCATCAATAGAGGTGATGTGCTATCTCTGGGACAAATGGCATGCGATATGTAACCAAGGACGAGCCTACAAAGGTCTTGACATGAAAGAAGAGTACCTTTTCGTTGTTAAGACTTCAAGTCGATGAAGTTGAAAACCCGCAGGAAATATCTTTTCTCTCAAGGCAAATAACTATAGCACTCGATAGGTATCACGAGCCCAACAGCACAATATCTGAGATCGCATAGCCCAAAGCCCAATGTGTATAACCTAGATAGGTTGAAGAAGGTGTTTTTAGAGACTTTCGCGCAAGAACAAACATTGAAGCGGCCACGGGTGACTGCAACCCGGGGAACCTCAGCCAAGGAGGAAATCTAAATATTACGCATCCCAGACTGATAAAATCCAGCTAGTTCAATGGAGACTCGCGTGATCGCGCAAAGCAGTAGATAATGAAGTATTTTTAGAAGGAAATCAATGACGAATTCAATTGAAAAACTAAGTGGCGAGGTCCAAAGAATTTGAAGTGTGTGTGTGCAATTACAATGATGACCCCTTGAAATCTGACTAGCAAGTGATTTATGTATGTAGAGACCACTTACACTGCTTCAATATTTAAGCTCTTCCTGCAACTTATTAATAAAAAACGCGCTGAAGGTATGTTTCACAGCCTTTGTGATGGAAACATGAGTTTAATAGGTCATCCCACATCGTTTGTTTCAGTCATTTCTCGCGTCTAACAACGCTCGCGTGAAGAAGCCAATATTTGAGTACTTCACGGGGTGCAACAACATGCACCGTAGTATCACCAAATATGGATTGTTGATGTCTGAGGCCCGAAATCGGAATGCCTTATCACGTGCATAACTCCCGGCCGTGTACGGGAATAAGTAGATTCCCCAACTTTTGGAGTATTGTTTTGCAGGAAAGGGTTGAGTTGAGCAAAACATTAAGGTTGAGCAACAACTCGTCGACTACTGTGAATGCTAAGCGACAGGACAGCCGCACTGAAACACGTTTAAGAATTACTCTATCTGTCGACGCTTGAATACGAAGCTGAACTGAATAGAGACACTATCTCAAGAAAAAGTTTATGCTTAGTCAAGGGCTAATGCACTGTCTGAGGCGGTATATTGGCTGTAAAGCTCTTCATGCTTTCCTCAAGTCAAATGAGGCGTTTAGTGCTGTATGAAGTCAAAAGCTCGTTGTTCTTGACTAGCTTGATGAAACCACCGGCTTGATACTAGTACGGATGAGATGCTGGTTGATGGTCTTCCCTGATCAACAGTCATCGCACACCTTGACCCCCATGCCCCCCAAATAAGCTGAGTCCCCCACACGGCTACCCTGCTCATTTAGAATCGCCTGGCCACGTCGAAGATCGTAGGTTTATGGACTGATGCAGTATCTCCAACCTTAACGGATTCTAGGCCGGGATATCATCAGTACTCGAGATTCACATGATTAGCCGTCATTCATCAGTGGGGGTCACTTGCATGTATGAGGTAGCTTCCCCCTTTAATTTGAGCTAGCCAACATTCTTGCGGGGAAGATAGAGAAGTTGGGGGAATCAACTCTTGTGAGTAACCCCTCGATTCTGGCCACGTCGCTCACCTGCATAGTATTTGCTAGGAGATGTCTCGTGATTCTGCAAATGCTTACATTACGTATTCAATTTTAGAGCTTTTATCCTGGAAAGGCAAGTCCCCCCTCGCAGCTAGCTTGTGAGAAACAAGAGGAGGGTAGATGACTTGGGGACGTGAGGAGGTTGTCGACCACCGTACCTATACACTTGCAGCTTGGAACTGTTGAACCATGATGAATATGCGGGTCGCCTAATCGAGGGAACGGGCTAGCCAAAACGGATACGCGGGTATACTGGTGATCAGTTCGAGTGTAATTTAAAAGCTGCTATCTGTAAAATCAACATAGAAACTAAGCGGTAGAAACCATACCAGTATTCTAGTCTCCTATCTCATATCTCAGATTCAATATCAACATGTCCAGTATTCCTACAACCCAGACAGCAGCGACTGTCCCTGAACTAGGCGGCGGCGTGAAATTCGTTCATGATTATCCCGTACCTCAACCAGGGCATAACGAAGTTCTGGCCAAGGTCCTTTACTCAGGCGTTTGTCAGAGCGGTAAGTGGTCAAGAGTTCACGTCTATTACAGTCAGCGGCATTGAACAGGAGGTGAAACTCACACACAACGGTTAGATCTTCACACGCAAGCGGGAATCGCGTCAGACCCGAACGGAAACCCCATCACCAAAGTAAAGCTACCTCATGTCGGCGGTCACGAAGGTGTCGGCCGCATCGTTGCGATCGGGCCGGGCTGCGATGATGACATTCGGCTAGGCATGCTCGTGGGGATCCGGTTTGCGAGCCGGATCTGTAGACGATGCGAGTTCTGCCTCGCGGGCAAGGAGCAACACTGCACCAAAAGCACGAACCACTTGCATCACGAAGACGGCAGTTTTCAGGAGTACATTGCTCTCGATGCAGGATACCTTACCATCCTTCCCAATGATATCGACCCGGCCGTCATTGGGCCGGTGCTCTGTGCGGGGTTGACGACATACAAGGTACGGATTTCGTTCTTGACGCTGTAAACAGAAGATGCTTACTCCCATCACAGGCCGTTAAGAATGCCAATGTCAAGGCTGGAGACTGGGTCGTCGTTGTTGGCGCGGGTGGTGGATTAGGTCACTTAGCTGGTATGTCGTTTCACATTGTTTAGTCTCCCTGGGGTAAGTGACTGACTTGCGGTGTTATTCAAGTTCAATATGCGCGCGCTCAAGGAGCCATTGTCATCGGCATAGATGGCGGAGCTGCAAAGGGCGACTTCATTAAGGAGATTGGCGCAAGCGAGTATATCGACTTCACGACGACGCCTAATCTCATAGAGAAGGTGCACGAGCTCACGTCGGGCGGTGCCAACGCTGTCATCGTTACAGCGGCTAGTGTTAAGGCTTTTCAACAGGCCGCTGACATGTTGAAAGTGGGCGGAACGCTGAGCTGCGTTGGTATCCCGTCTGAGAAGGGCTACCTCTTAACGCCCATCAGTGCCATCGTAATCAAGGGCCTGCATATTACCGGTAATCTGGTAGGGTCGCTTAAGGAGTGCTTGGAGGCGGTGGATTTGGTTAGGAGAGGTGTAGTCAAGCCGAAGATCACGATCCGTCCCTTTGAAGATTTGCCAAAAATATATGATGAGCTTGAGAAGGGCGACGTGTCTGGACGTATGGTTCTTAAAATCGCCAAAGATGAGTAAAGTCGTTTAGGTTGGTAGATAAGACATGATAAGCCACGAGCTCTTAATCTACCTAGGTACCTGTCTGGTGTTTGTTTTACTGCCATGTGTGTGGCGCACACACAAAACAAGGTATTACCTATTTGCTCCATTACCAAGCTTTGGAGAATTCTTCCTTTTCCATCTTTAATTTACATACTCTCTACCTGCGTCTATATCAATGTGCTTCTATCGTTCTATTGTACCGACCACCAGTCAATTTATCCTTATTCTGAGGACCATCCACTATCTTTTTCGCGGCAAATCTGCGTACCTACTTACACGCGCGATCTACACATCTTCCGATTCGCTACCAGCTAGTCTAGCACTTCCTAGCGCCATCGCGTCGTTCGCCAAAAACGCCATCCCTTTCAAGGCAAGTACTTCGGACATCACCCCTTTTGCACACCTTACACTCCCGGTTGAGTCCGAAACTCTCGTCTAGTTGGCCGATTGTGGCGTGTTTAACCAGTTCGTCGAAGCGTCCACGACGGTGCAGATTAGCAGTAGTAGTAAGCTTGACAATACACCTCTGTATCCTGCCTCGCACACGTTGCAGATTGCCCTCCTGGCTGCTAGTAGTGTTCTTCGGAGTGTGAGCGGTAGTCCAGTACACCTATCACTTCCTTTCTGGCTGCTAGTAGTGTTCTTCGCAACATGAGCGGCAGTCCAGTGCCTAGCCCAAACCCCAATCAGATCGTAAACCACTTCGTTCATCATGGCGGGAATGCCCGGTACAATGAAATACCACCAGAAAGCTATCGATTTGGCGTACTTTTCTAATGCAACAGTTTACGGTGCGACGAATCAGCCCTTTAATTCTGAGAACGCAGATTTCGAACAACAGACAAACACTTGGTATTCACTATCCAGTTCACTTACATCACTCACAGAACTTCAACTACGAATTGTGTGCTTACTTCAAATGGAGGTTTCAGAGTCTAAGCGCTTCAATTACGTCGCGAACCATAATTTTGCCACTGCCATCTACGTGAACACATATAGTCGCTCATTCATCGACCTCGTTGCGAAGTGCAGCCGGAAGAGAGGAAACCAGGAGGAAGCCGGCGGAGGAGTTGTGTAAGACCCGGACTCCGGGTGTCTGGATGGAACTGTGGGGCCTGACGGAACTCTCGGTCTCGGAACTGGAATTAGGGCCGGGAGACTTTTTACGGAAGCAAGCGTAGTCAGAACTATCGGCTGCATTATGTAGGTACAATACTGTGGTTGGCCTATTGGCGACGGCGTCAGCGGCATATCCTCCGCTGAAACAGTTACGGAAAGCATAAGAACGGAGCCGAGAGCATTTGAAAGTCCTCGGATTCAAGGCCCACAGCGTTGTTCATCCACCTCGGCATATTCCTTGAGCATCATGACGTAATGCATGAGGCTGAGTTGAAGCCGAACCAGAGCACGAGTGACTAGCGCCAAGAGATTCCGTTCCTGGAGGATTATGCGCCGGATCCTACGGCCAGGCGCGTAAATTCAGGGCTGAGAAAGGTTTATAGCGGAGTCTACCGAGTCTGCCAGGATCTTGACTAGCTGAATAATTCCGAATCTACAATAACTAACTAGGTGACCCGATAAGAACAAACCGGCAACTAGGGTGATCAGCGGTTCTTTTCCCCCTTCGGCATTGATAACCGTGAAACTGCTCTATATTTATTTGCTGTGCCAGAACTAAGTACGGCGCAGCAATCACCACCAAGTCGTGTAACATACTTTGACTATACTAGCTAAGTCGATTACCGCTTGATAGCCATGTAGATTGTGAAAAGTTTCGATCGCCTGATTAGCCATGGCTTAGCATATTTGGCCACTCTGCAAGTAAAATATTTCACTACAGGCCCACCAAGGATGACATACTGCTATAAGCTATGTCTGATACTAACATATAGCTTTACAATAGTTGTAATGTTGATCAATTACTACTTAAGATGTCTATAGACAATATATAGAACCTCTAGGGCCTACCGTATAGTATTCTTACACGACGATCTTTCCATTATGATGATGAACGAATATCAGTCGGCTTCATATTATTTTTATCAACTGTGTTGATCAATCCTACTCTCTTGATAGGAATGGAATATGATGTCAAAGGAAGCAATTAGAGCCTCCTGGCCAAAGTGACGCAAGAAGCTATTCTAAACTAGCACACACATGCCCAGTGAGTATTCAATGCTTCATTATAATACAGCAACGAGTTGCGAGAGTTGTGGTGCTGAAAAAGTATAAATCTCAGTGTCTCTCCCTCTTTCGAATCAACTAAATTACACCGCATCACACTGAATCTCGTCGCAGTTTACAGACATATAAAAACACCAACTCAAATTCCTGAGAAAATTTAAACCAACATTTAGCTTATCATTAACTCCAAAATGTACTTCACCAAGACCATCTCTACTTTCCTTGTTAGCGCTTTGCTGGCTACTTCCGCTGTTGGCGAGCTCACCCAAGTTCCACGGTAAATTTAATCAAAACTCCATCATAGCACTAAAAGGGACAAAATCACTAATTGCAGTGTGAAGACGCGCTGAGGTTGATAATAACGCCATCCGTGAAGCCGCATACCTCGAGAGAGTACAGAAGCGAGATGACAGCTGTCTAGCAGCAATCAAAAAGCGAAGGCTCCTTGCTCGCGAAAGCAAGACCATTGGCGTTGGCGACTGGAACCACGGAAAGGGCCAGGACACGCTCACAACCACTGGTTTAGCTACTTGCTACGGCGTTGCCATCACAGGCAGCTACGACGGCGGAAATACTGGAGATGATCGATGGCTATCTCACGCTTTGGAGGCTGAGCGCGATCCCTCCGAAGCGATGTTCGATGCGGTAGAGGCGGCCAGAAACAATGGTCTGAAGGGCCTTTATGCCCTTCTCGTTTACCCTGACGCATCATCGTTTAAGAACGAGGACGACTGGACGGATGAAGACAGGAAAGATGTCCAGGATGAGCACGATTGGTATGTCCAGTGGATTACTGACGCAACCGGGGGTGTTGCCCCTGAGGAGAAAGGCCATGATTATAAAGAGTCCTGGGGCATTAAGATCAATAGTTTCAAGGGTATCCAAAGTGGCCGCTTTGTAGGCTAAACTGTTTCCCAAGCCAGCATGAGGATTATGAGAGGAATCCCTATCACAAGATTGTATTAGTGGAAGGGGGCAGAAGGGATATGATGGAGTTTACTTTTTACTGTAGTAGATATGTACAATATTAGGTTGATTTTAAGTATTTTGGACCAATTCGTAAAGGAAACGAGCATTTGCAAGGACATCTTGATCGCAACTACATGATTCAATTCATATTTCCCAGCATGATGTGTAACTCAGAGCTAATCGACCGAGAAGCCAGAAAGTAACACTGTATACAGGTACTTATCCCGAGTCTCAAAGTCAAAAGATCGCATCAGTGCTTGGTATGCTTATCTCATTCTTCTACGTAACAGTGTTGCTTCCTTTTGAAATCAAGCATGACGGTCTTTTCGCACTGTCCCAGGCCGCACGTGAATGGTGCTGCATACACGGGACGAAACGTTCTCGATTTTGTTCTACATTACAGTTGAATATAGGCCTGTAAATGTAAAGATAGTATGGAATGATTGCCTAAAAGGGAACATGTGACCAATAGATATCCTTACGTGCAGCCTACAGTACGCTAAAATCGCCCAGCTATAAGCCGAGACAGGCCGCAATCGGGACGGGTTATAGAATTACTTGACCCCGCCTCATTCACGGAATCTCAACACTTCGAACATCTCAAACGCAACTTCACATCAACGTGGTAAAGATGACATCCCAGTTACAGAAGAGCAAGTTAGCTTTTATTGGCGGTGGCAATAGTGAGTGATATAAGCCTCATATCTATAAGACCCGAAATTGCCATTGAAATTGGTGACCTTCTCATCTCGATCTTCTCAAGACTTTGCGCCCAACGGAGCAATGGCTAACCCCAGGTGATATAAAGTGGCTGCCGCCATCATCGGTGGACTTGCCGCGAAGGGCATCGACAAGCAGAACATATGCGTGTCAGAGCCATGGGAAGTCAATCGCAACAAGATGAAGGAGGCTGGCGTGCGGACTACCGAATCCAATATCGAAGCTTCAAAGGACGCGGATCTTCTCGTCATTGCCGTCAAGCCTCAGGTCGCCAAGGTCGTGTGCCAAGAACTGGCTGGAGCTTGGGCACAACGAACAGCTACGCCTTTGATCATCTCTATCGCTGCAGGCATCACGCTAGACAGTATGAAGGAATGGCTGAAGCTCGCTGATGGCCGTGTACCCCATATCGTCCGTGTCATGCCAAACACACCGGCTTTAGTGGGTGAAGGTGCATCCGGTCTATATGCAGATGAGAGTGTATCCTCGTCCGAGAAGGACTTAGCCACTGCACTTCTCGCAAGTGTAAGCAAGGCGACCGAGTGGGTAGACCGTGAGGAGCTCATCGACGTCGTCACAGGCCTGTCCGGTAAGCTGTTTGATTCTATCAGATCCCCATATTTTCTCGTTCTAACAGAAGCTTTCCAGGGTCTGGTCCTGCGTACTTCTTCGCCATGGTCGAGCACATGATTGAGAGCGCCACAAAGCTGGGGCTTTCACAAGAGCAGGCCACTCGGCTGGCTAAGCAGACGTGCCTCGGTGCCGGTAAGATGCTCGTCGAATCGACAGAGGAACCATCGCAACTGCGGAGGAATGTAACTAGCCCTAACGGTACCACCGCTGCCGCTTTGGAAAGCTTTGAGACTTCTGGATTTAAGGATATTGTGGATAAGGCAGTCAAAGCGGCGACTAGTCGAGGGGAGGAGCTAGGAAAGACTCTGGGGAAACTATGAGCCACTAATCTGAACCTCCACTCTGTCACCACCATAAAGTGTAAACTACGATGTATACACGACTACGCCGGAAAATAGATTCATTGAAAGAGATGAGATTTTTTTCGTTCTGGAACGGAATCGCGTTGCGGTAGGTATTGGTACACTATTCTTTCCTACTTTCTCCCGAAACCCTGTCCTTGCCTGTAGTTCATACAAATTATTGCGCAACGCACGTATCCCTTTCTTGCTAGTCAATATTCATATGAAGCCCGATCATCCAGGCATTGATGTTTGGTCTTTCCCCATGCAAACCTGCCCTACTCATCCCTATCCCGCCGTGATAGTGCATAGCTTCTTCTCCTCGCTTCAGATTGTGTAACATAGTAGTAAACAATGTCACACTACGGCGACTCTATTACTCGATAATGCTGCTCTCGAATATGCTTGGACAGCATTTCCTGACTAGTGCAAATCTTTCCGCACGTACTACATGGAGTAGGAATGCGTGCTTGCCGTTTCATATACGATGAGGGCTTGGATGGGTCCTTCGGGTGAAGCTTAGAATTATGAGAACGGATATTTCCTGCCGTGTTCTTCATTTGACTGCCGCAAATGTTGCACCGAAACTTGCCGTTGATTACTAGGTAAGATTAGCGCGTTAGACAGGTATGTTTAAAAGTAGACATATAGGAGGTAAATAACACGTACGAACGACTCCGTCGGCTGATGCGACTGCGGGGACCTCATCATGATCGATGTCTTCGTCTTTGACGGGCCTTGGACGTTTACGCGGCTGGGACTTCCGCTTAGATGCACTCATGCTTGCCTCAAATTCTTCATTGAAAATAGCAAGTCTTGAGCGCCACTCCGGGAGTGGTGTTCGGCCGGAGGACGACATTGTGAGAATCCGTAAGAGGAATGTTGATAGTGGTGGTATCTAAAGCAGTGAAGAGCACAAGAGGTCGACAAGGGTTCAGAAACTCTGAATGGCTTCAACTTGGCGAAGTAGAAGATTGAAGAATTATGAGGAAGGTTAGGTGTCCACAAGAATTGAGAAGGTTTATATACGCTTTGGAACGCTTGGTGAATGTTTGTCTGTCAAAGTTGTCAGTGAATGCGTAGCCCCACTTCTGATGATTTACAATAGGAACTTATTCACTGAACTTCGTGCTGCGCCATTTGATAACGCGCAGCTACTTTTCAGTCAATATATGTGGCGCCGAGCGGAAAATAAATAAATCTAGGAATCAAGAGACTTGTGGGAATGTAGGTCAGTAGAGCACACCAAATTCATTCGCTCGTTGGGACTCCTCATAGTAAGCAACCTTCATGGATTCAAAAGGATCTAAAAAGGTACTGCGCGTAGGGAATTGCACTCGTGTTGCCGTTCTACAAGTGAATAAGAAGAAAACAGTTAGACAAGCCTTTCCTTAATCGGGAACTGAGCGGATTGCTTCTATCAAATATTTCGAAGTATAGATGTTCTGCGCTTCATCACTTTTATGAATGCTATCTTATGACACCTCATATCGGAAGACACAGGTTAGGGAAACCTGGCTGTCCTTTGTGTCCAATTCGAGTCATCGTGTTACTATCATCGCTCGCTATTCAAGCGTTTGCTTTGTGCCTATGTTTGCCACCTTGCACGACGAGTGAGAACCGAATGATACTGCTTGGGATTTCAACCCCCCTCAAACATATGTTCTTTATTTAAACGTGATCTTAAAACTCGTAGACTCTCAAGCTAAGAAATACTCGAAGCTAAAGATCAGGCTCATAGATGAATTCACAACGATGAGAAGGGACTCCTAGAGAGTTGATTTGAGGTCTGTTGACTTAAAGGATTGCCGGAATTATACTGGAGCATTATACTATATAGGTCATTCCTCCGAGTATATCTCCGACTCTATCTCCGTACATGGACGGCTCCAGCGATGTCCTTCAACTTACGTACAAGGTTAGGGCAACACTGAATTAGTCTGTCCCAATATGACGGGAGATCTTCGTCTCGGCTAAGCGGCCCCGTATCTTGTTCGTACTTTGGGGCATGAATGGCGACAGTTGGGACCGACACCGGCAAAAAAGGCCCGGCGTTTGTGTCGGGAAAATCGCATCCCGCCGATCCAGAATCATTTCTTGGCTCCCCACCTCCGCGATGATGATGCTGCAACCGTTCTTCAACTTTTTTATGCAATTATAGTTGTCGCTTGCCAAGCGCTGTCCGTCATGTCTACGACTGTTAATCCAATCCGTTGGTTCTACCACGAATTCGGGCTTGCTTCAGTCCATGCGACCGGACGGAATGCATATCTCGTAATCATAGCCAGAACTTGCCGTATGTTTGCCTACGGCACTAATGCTTTGATCCTCGGTATGCGAACATTGCCTGCTACTCTCTGAGTCGTCCCAGACCTGTTAACCGATCGCTACAGCTATTTTCTTTTCCGCTCTCGGCGTCACTGATAATCAGATTGGTCTCTTTATGACCCTAACACTTGTCGGAGATGTCCTACTCGGAACACTGCTTTCGCTTGTGGCCGATCGCATTGGAAGACGAAGAGTGTTGATAGGGGGGTCGATACTGATGATAACAAGCGGGGTGATATTTGCCGTCTTTGAGAATTTCTGGATATTACTACTCGGAGCTATCATTGGAGTTATCAGCGTCACCGGTGGGGATTTCGGACCGTTCCGAAGCATAGAAGAGTATGTATCACCACCCTTTGATGAAAATCATGTCTCACAGAACGCTAGGTCAATACTGTCTCAATTGACGACCCCGTTAACGAGATCCGACGTGCTCGCCTGGCACGTCAGTACTCCTTTGATCGGTTCGTCGATTGGGAGCGAGGTGTCTGGAAGAATCCTCCACTGGCTACAAAGCAAGGACGGATGGTCGGCAGTTGATTCGTATCACGCATTGTTCTGGATTTATGCAGCAATGGGCTTCGTGAATCTAGCCCTCGTCCTTCTGCTGACCGAGGCGTGCGAGTTGCAGCAGTCGAATAACGATTACAGCCAAATTCCACAGCAAGAAGATGAGTTTAGAGAATCGCAGACGAATCTGAGCGCTCCGGAACCGATCGTTCCCGCAGCTGAGAAGTCTAATCGGCTGGTGACAGCCTGGAATTGGCTTTCTGCCCAACTAGCACAGATCTCTGGCCCGACAAGGTCCACCATGTATAAGTTATGGTTTCTGCTTGCAGTCGACTCACTTGCCGACGGCATGGTGCCTTACTCGCTGACCAACTACTACTTGGACATCAATTTCAACCCCTCCAAAGCTACTCTCGGCGACATCACTTCGGCCAGTTATTTTCTCGGCGCAATAGGAGCAACACTTGCAGGGCCCTTGGCTAAGAAGATCGGTCTTGTCAATACCATGGTTTTCACTCACATTCCATCTTCAACCTCAGTTCTTGTCTTCCCATTCCCACCATATTTCTGGATGGCTGCTGCCCTTCTTCTAACTAGAGCAGCTCTAAATAGTATGGACCAGGCACCCCGCACCGCCCTCATCGCTGCGGTGGTAAAGCCTGAGGAGCGAACAGCAGTCATGGGGATAACCGCCACAGTCAGAACACTGGCTGCAATGACCGGACCGACCGTCACTGGAATTTTAGCATCGAATGAGCACTTCTGGGTGGCATTTGTCGCGGCCGGCGTCTGCCGATTAGCGTACGACTTCGGCCTGTATGGACTATTCATCAACATAAAACTTCATCAACGCGAATCGACACCAATGGAGCAGGTGTCAAGCGAACCAGTCAGAGACAGACGATCTGACGAAGAGATGGAGCTGGAGAGCATATTTGATTCGGATGTCTCTACTATTAGTGACTCGGAAGTGAACCCGAAGACCGTCCCAACAATTGGCCTCAAGCCGCCGTCGGGCGTAGATCACCAAAGAGCGCGGAGCAGAAGTCCTCATCGTGCGCATGAGATGTAGGCGGTTTATTGCTACGTATAGAATCTTGGATAACGACTTAGATATGAATTACGTCGAACATCCGACACCCCGATACCCATCCATTAGCTCAGATACCTACGATCTCAAACACTGAAAGTATAACTACCATTTAATTTGCCGCCCAAATCTACTTGGCGGGTGGGACCATAACATCAATCATTGATATTCCAAGCGGATGAATCTGTTCCTTGCAAGTACCCCCCGGTCACCGGGGGTAGTTGTTTATACCAGAGCTGACCTCTGGTGAAGTCTTGGTCTACCGGCTCTCTGATACTCTCTTTATCAAATTAAACGAATAGAAGGAAAGGAATAAACGAAATAGAAGTAACGAAGCTTTGCTCTTGTTTATATTTACTATGAACATATTGATATGGCTAATTCGGTCGCTGCTAGAGGCAAACGTACGCCAGTGATCTGCACGGAACTCCATGTTAACAGAGTTTGTCAACCCTTATATTTGATGGCTATTATGCGCACACTTAGGGTAGGATGCTGTTAGTTCAAATTGTAAGATATAGGTGTATGTACGTATATATTCATTACTATTTGATTATTGTATTATCTGACTAATGCTGCTCATGATCGCAGTGGAGTGTTCGAAGTCTAACCTTCTAAATGCTCTGGATTGTTTAGTTTTCAACAGGTCTCAACAAAGACCTTAGCGACGCGGCAACTCCTGTTATATCTTTTTGCTCTTCTCGACACCAGCCTCTTGTCTATCATTCTCATTATCCTCATCTTCCTCGCGATCATCTTTCGCGACGCCCAGGACGACGAATCGATACCCATTCCTCAAGAGACAATACAACCAGAATAGGTTCAGCGCCTGCAGTGCGGCTAATAGCACGAAAGTTATCACGCTCGAGATCTCGCATTTATATTGCTCGGCTTCCCAGTCCATGACATACGGACCAATGGTGCGGAACTCTGTTAGGATCGAGAACAAGATCTTCAAGTTGATGTAGTGCCGTAAGTACACCCAGAAGATGATACAGATCGTGTAGTATGGGCCTTGGAGTGGGCTATCGATGTAGTTGAGGGATTTGGAGGTCTGGACAATGTAGATCATGTTAGTTAAGACTGCCCATTGCAGGATGGAGTTGAGAATAGGGACGAAAACGAAGGGAGCTTGGAGGACGATGCTTACAGCTAAGAAGAAGTCACTGATATCGTGTGTGACGTAAACCAGAACACCCATCATCGTGAAATGGAAACGATAACTGAGCGCAATCAAGGAGACGGTGACAACATGGTGCACGACAAGCTCCTTGAAGTCGCGCCTCCTCTTCTCCAGTCCGAGAATCATGACAAGCGCCTGCTGGGCCCAAAACGCGGCCTGCAGAAGGTAATAGAACTTTGTGACCGCCGAATGCGTCCTGTGCGGGTAGTCCGCGTACATGCCAGCCGTGGAGAAGTACCACGTCGGCGAGTGGTACATGACGTAGAGACCGAGAGGGCCTATGATGCCGGTATAAATCGCGACATACACCTGCTCGTTGAACCGCGCCTGCTTGCTGCGAGATGTGATGCCGCAAGACACGGCCAACGGCCGCAAGATCTCGTGCATGATGAACTCGCGCGCGAAGAAGAGGACGATGGTGTAGAAGGCCACGAAGGCGACATCCCACAACCCCTTCCCATATTCCGGCGCCGAAGGATTTCCGACCTTATAGGAGAGGAAGATGAGAGGGTACGCGATATTGGACGTTGTCGGATTCGATGCATATAGCGATAAGACTATGACGACGAGCGCGAGAGGGATCTTCCATCTCCAGCTCTCCCAGTCCGTCGACCCGTTCTGCTTCAGGGACTTCCTCCTCTTGGCTGGATGACGTGGGCGTACGAGTTTAATGGCATCTCGCTGTTTGGCGTCTTTGCTGCGTGATTGCGAGAGACGGCGTACTAGATGTAGGCGTTTATTGTCTACCGGCGGGTGCAAGATGTCGACTGAACAGTCAACAATATCGTGCCTCTCCATCAGATGTCGCAGCCGAGGATTACTTTCGAATTTAGACAAAACCGCAAAAAACTTGTTCTACAATCAGTGATAAGTTACTGAAAGGACCAGAAAGAAACGACATTCGAGCGTAGTCTTCGTTATTATAGGTGCTTAGATTGAAGACATCCAACTCCTGTCGAACACCCCTAAACCCATTTCGATTATTGGATTATAACAGTTGGAAAAATATTGAATAGGGGCACATAGGTACTGAAATGGACGAATAATAGGACAAGTTATTCGCTCTCACCATATTTTGAATCGGAATCGGTTTCGTCGGGCTACCGCGACGCGGACCCCGCGGGCCACCGGGTCAAATGAGGGCTCCTAAGCCTTCCTGTAAATACCTGAGTAGTAAATTAGAGTGCTTACAGGCTCTTCTTTCTTTCTTTTTCGTATACCCGTCGGTGGGATTGTCGACATATTGCATTTTGTCATTCTCTTGGTTCGTGTGTGATTCAAAGAACTACCTGAAATGGTAAAGTTTTGACAACTGTGCATGGGGATTTACAATAAACATACATTGAATATCGTAATAAACTAACTATGGCCTTAGTTGGATCACATTGCTAAATCCTCCTATATAATCATGTTTCTAACAGTCGGCTTTCTATAATCAGCGGAGAATAGGGTCCCAACACCATCTCCGAAGGGTAAGTCGTACAGGGGTATCATAGCCCAGCTACAAGCAATATTTAACTCAGTAAATCCTTTATATCCTCAATCCTTTGGAGTCTCTTTTCCTCGTCTGTCATCATGCCTAGTGATGTCGCGCTGAAAGGGATAGAGTGTTAGTAGGGGATACTCCAATTGGGATCATAGGTAATCGGACTCACATAAACTTTTTGCGATCCTGGACTTTAAGCATTCGTTCTTCCACGCTATCCTTGCAGATGAAACGATATACCTTGACTTCCGCATCTTGACCCATCCGGTGAACGCGATCAATAGCTTGTGCCTCAACGGCAAAACTCCACCAGGGATCCATCATAAAAACGCGTTTCGCTTGTGTAAGATTGAGGCCGACGCCGCCAGCCCTCAAACTTAATAACAAGATAGTGAACTTATCGCACTCTGCAAACTCTTTCAAAATAGCTGCTCTAGACTTCTGATTGATGGTGCCATCAAGCCGAAGAAATTTCATATTTGCTTTGGTAAGCGAAGGTTCAATCAGTGACATGAAAGACGTAAATTGACTGAAAACAACCGACTTCATCTTCGGGTGTTCTCGTCTCAAGTCTCGCAAGTGCTTCATCAGTGATACCACCTTTGATGATGATTCGTTCACACCTAAGCGCTGTAGGCTGATTTTGGGAGAGCTCTGGAACGCACTAACATCGTCGTCATGTCGAACAACCTGAAAGATATCACGAGAATTGAGGGGTTTACGGCAATTGAAGCACCTTGGTGTTTCGTGCCTATCCGTGTGGTGTTTCATATAATCTAAAAGACAGTTCCTGCAAGCTGAATGCCAGCACCCAGTAACTGTCTGGTCGATCATAGGTTCTTCGGAACATATTGGACATTCATTGACTGCTTCGTCACGGATCTGCTGAAGGACATGAGCCCCGAAAGCGTTCGCATCCTTCTCATCACCGGTGGCGGCAGTGAACTGTTGGATCAGGGATTGGAGGTCCATATCATCACTCAATCCCGCGGCGGTGTCTGCCTCTGCACCGGCAAGCTCCTCTTCAGCAACAATATCCTGATTACGAACGAGTGTTGGATGGCAGCAAGTTTGGCGCAAGCGTAAGATCTGAGCAAATATAGTGGTATATGCTTTCATTACAGTACCTTTTTCAATGTTTGCTGAGAATGTGCGTTTTGCTTTAGCGAAAACATAGTCATACACAGCTCGCTCTGCCTGCGACAGATCAACGTCAACTATTTCGATGGATTTGGGAGGTAAAAGGACCAGGCTAAGTTGAAGTCAGCTTGAATTTTAGCTTCAAATACTAGTGATCACTTACGGTTCTCCACTAGGCGTCTTCATATCTTTAGTTCTTCTCATTACTAAAGGCTCTAAAACCGTCTGTACGACGTCAAGCGCACGCATGAAATCTTTGGACTCGAAAGGGGCGGTAATAAATGTGCGCCAGAATGAGAAGTTATTCCAGGGTTCTACTCTCAAGAATCTGACCAGACTGAAGAGATCCTCAAGGCGATTTACAATGGGGGTGCCGGTGAGAACCCAGCGGTGCTCTGCCGATAGTTCATAGCAAGCTTTAGCAGTTTTAGATTGTCTGTTCTTGATGGTGTGCGCTTCATCGAGAATGATGCGAAAGAAATTAAGAGAGAATAAACCTTTATGAGATTCCCTACCGCCTGGTCGAGAAGTGATCTGCGAGTACTCTGACAGAACGACACCATAGCTCGTGATAATGAGATCAGGAGCTGATGTTCGATTGGATTCACAGCATAGGTTCCGCATGTTGTCCATTTTATCATTGCCGTAATAGACAATGCTTTTCAGTGTGCCCTCCTTGGAGGCGTTTTCTGCCTCGCTTTGCCATTGGGCCAATAAAGACAGAGGCGCAATCACTAGAGTTGTCTTAGGAGCGGGAGTGGTGCCATGGGAACTAGCCGATTGTTGTAGTGTCTTTAGCAAGCCAGTGACGGACTTCGCAGGTTGACTTGTGTTGTGGGCGATAACCTCGGCTTTGTGAGAATGAATGAGACTTAGCATCTGGATAGTCTTCCCTAGGCCCATCTCATCAGCCAGAATGCCACCGAGACAGTGTTGCTCTTGGTAAGGGAAGTCTAATGACATTTCTCCTGAGTAAGGATTCACATAGAAGTTAGCTTGTCCTTCAACCTGGGGAAGCTCCTTGTCATCGAC
Organism: Xylaria cubensis; assembly: GCA_022385715.1. Lineage (NCBI taxonomy): Eukaryota > Fungi > Ascomycota > Sordariomycetes > Xylariales > Xylariaceae > Xylaria > Xylaria cubensis. The sequence continues at coordinate 552,102 of MU279024.1, read as the reverse complement.
ATCCTTGAGTGGCCATGTATATTCCTCCCACAAAGGATGCATAGAGGTTTCCCTGGCTTCGTTCTTCTCGTCCTTCTCCTTTGCCAGCATCCAGTATAGTGACTGTTTCTGGTATGGCCGCAAATCCATAGCAAAAGTATCGGCAGGCTCGGCCTCAGGGGTGTTAAAGTCAAACGATTGTGCTTTTCGGTATAAAGCGTCTAGTTGGCCTTGCTCTAGCTCCTCTCCTTCCTCATCATCTGATTGCGAACCCGGAGTATCTCTGGAGTGTATTTAGCATACAGTTAATCGAGCGAAGCTGAATAAAAACTTACTGGCCACTAGACCGAGATGTTTTACTTTTCTTCTCGGCTAGCTCAGCTGCATCGAGAAGACCTTGTCTAGCGCTGTTGGCAGAGGCTGAATTGCTCTTTGTGGGCACAAGATTAAGTTCTTGAAATAACCTCACGATTCCCACTTGACGTAGGCGCAGATTCCTCTCTTCAGCGGATTCTCTCTCCTCAAAGAATCCAGCGGAGCGATTGTCGGCTAACTCAATCCCATTGCCTTGGAAAATACTCATCTTGAGGAAGCAGCGTAGTTGGAGGTAAATTGTGTCATTTGTTCGCAGCCTTTCGGGTGCGTACACACAGGTACCCTCAAACTTGCAGACGTTCTGGTCGATGAGGGATGAGATCCAATTAGAAGCATCTTTGGCTAACCTTCCGATCTCCGACCCTTTGCTATCCGTAAAGCGCACAATGACATCGGATTTTCCAGACGCCGCGAGACGCAATCGCAAGGGAGTTTGCTGGGGCTTTTGCCGCTCAATCTTGACAATATCCCCATGCTTCACCAGATTCGTCCCGCTCCTCGTAGCCCAGCCCTCGACGCCAAATGCGCCGATGTAGCGAGCTTTGAGACTGTCTTGGGAAGGATTGATACGAGCTTTAGGGTCGATCCTAATAGGGGATTTCGTGGCACCTGGCAAGGTGGCAGAAGGGGAGGGTGCCGATGACTTCATCAAAGGATGTGTGCGCCTTTGGAAGTTTTTCCAGGTCCCATCGAAGTACATGTTGACAGCCCTTTCTAAACTATCACCACATTTTTCGCGAATGATTGTCAGGATTTCTGGGCTGAGAGTGTCGCCCACCAAGCTTTGGAAGGCATCCTGATCAAACGTAACAGTAGCATCGGACTCGGCAGGAGGTTGCGGCTCGAGAGGAGGGAGCTTGGACGGTAGTGGAGACTTCGGATTCTCTACGCTTAAATGGCCAATTCTCAGGCCATTCGTGGTAACATCGTCAGATACGTGGTTGTTCTGGTCAGTGTCGGGGGCGTCGTCGGGAGCGTCGGGGTCGGCAAAGAACCTTCGTTTCTTTTTCGGCGGCTCTCCGGAGTCGGCGAAATTCATACTGAGCACCACGTTTCACAATAGCAACGCAGAGAAATGGTAAGCATCTTTTTCAGAAGCTTTTGGTCGATAAAGAGGCCAGCCACGGGGATTGGTCTAGAAGAAGACGGATAGAGTCGTAAGGTGGCGATCTCTGTTCCGAGTTGCCTTACAAAGAATCACGACGCGCTTGCCAGCTTTTGAGCTCTGGCGGGGTGACGCGACTTCCAGTTTGACAGGTTATCAGCTGACCGCGTTAATGGATCGATCGACTAGGAGATGCATATATACAATATAGGTATCTATCAGATAGTACAATTGATCTTTGATGTCATTTTTAGAGCATCAACTATTCCAATGGATTGTATAATAATATAGATATTTGTGTTTTCTCTCTCCATGTATTGCGCTCAAAATGCGCACCGTAGCCTGCGAAGGCATCGGTCCAAGCTTGTTCTGCAATTGTCACGACGGACTCTGGTGACAGACGCCGACGTAGCCAAGGCAAGACAGTATTGCGTCGCCCAGTTGAGGTACCGTTTTCTCTACCGTCTTCTCTTTTTTTTTATATCCAGATAAAGCCCAAATTCAGGCCCAACAACCAACAACATGAGCGAGACACTAAAGGCACCAGACAGTCAGACTACGACTCCTTCCTGATCCGACACTTCATACCAGAATCGCGACGCGATGCCTATGATGCCTTCCGTGCCCTGAATCTGGAGCTTGTGCGTCTTCCCGAGCTCGTATCCAACCCGACCATCGGACAGCTGCGCATGCAGTTCTGGCGCGATGCTATCAACAACACCTTCGCCGGTCGCCCGCCTAAGGAGCCTATCATGATTCTGCTCTACGCAGTCTTATTGCGCCTCGCCGAGGCCGACCCCGGGAACAGCCCCAGCTCCATCCGCTTCTGGCTTCTGCGCATGATCGCTACACGGGAGAAGCATATGGACAACAGGCCATTCCCAAGTCTTGCCGCTCTCGAGGACTACGCTGAAAACACGTACTCCACCCTCATGTATTCGACACTGGCTGCACTGTCCGTTCAATCCACTCACATGGATCATCTGGCGAGTCATATCGGGAAGGCCTGTGGTATTGCTGCGCTGTGCAGAGGCATACCTGTTCTAGCTGCGCCTGCCCCTCCCGTGAAGTCTCCTGATGGTGCGAATGTGGCTGCGAGTAGGAACCCCGTTCTACTACTGCCCTTGGATGTCATGGCCGAAACTGGTTTAAAAGAAGAGGACGTCTATCGCCATGGCCCCGATGCCGAGGGTTTCCAAGATGCCGTTTTCACCGTCGCCACACGTGCCAACGACCACCTCATCACCGCCCGGGAGATGTTGAAGAATATTCGAGCAGGGGAAGACCCAGGGCATGAATACGAACATCAGAATGAAGAGCAGCATGAGCATCCCGATTCCAACCTTAACCAAGATAGCATTGATCCTCTACTTAGAAGGGGTCTTGGTGTGCTCATGGAGGGCATACCAGCTAACGATTATCTTGCCCGGCTGGAAGCCGAGAACTTCAATCCCTTCAAAGTGAAAACCAGCTGGAAATTACCATGGAAACTGTGGCGCGCGTATAAGACACAGCAGATTTGATAATTGCCGTATCGCACATGTCACAAATATACGACAAGGCCCGTTGCCTTGACCACACCATCTTCCTACACTTATACCAGTGTTTAAGGCAGAGGGATAGGGCTAAGAGACAGACTCTCCACAACAGGAAAAGCTTACGCCGAATCTGATAAGATGAAGCGAAACCCCCTTGTGCAGTACCAATAATATATTGAAATATATACCAAAGAATGCATCAGCGTGTCAAATAAGCTGCCTTGTCGCAACTTGTCCACCTCTAAGTTGGCCGTAATCGTTCGGGTAGCGACCCATTATCAGCAGCCATTGTCATATATCCGATAGGTCCACAACACAGCACTTATAATAATTGCATCTCTCGAATCATCCATTAATTTCCTATATGCTAGGGCAAGTTTGATGTAGCTGATTCTCATTAGTCAGTCTCAAGCGGGTGCAACGCCTTCCTATGAGTCATGACGCCGCCCGAACGTTGTAAACTCATAATTATCCGATTAGCACGACGAAGATTAGGCTCTAAAGCAGGACTGACTCGAAGGGGAGGAACGTAGGTACTGAACGTTAAATGAGGGCTATTTTGAGTTTGACATCACATTCGGAACTTATGCGTTGATATTGGGCTGACAGTTTCCACCAAATATACTCCGTATCGGAAACTTTACGAAACACAGCCCGCCTTGAATTACGCGCGTCTATAATTAATCGTAGCTCGACCATCGACATCTGCCTGTCGAGATGAGGACCGCAGAGAGGCTGTCCCATCTTTTCAGATCCTCACTCTTTCTCAGCCTGTCGACGCCCTTGACTGTCACTTGGAAGTAAACGAAAGCTGACTCTACTAATATGCACTTCCCGAGGTAGCTAAACCACCTCAAAATACTGAACCCCGGCACACAAAGAAATAAAGATTATGATATGGTAAAACTCGGCTCATTTCGATTATCATTAAAATCGCTATCTAAGAACAGCGTAATCTCTCTATATAATAACCCGCCATCAATGCAATTTCGCCTGGCCGTACTTTTTTCCCGACCTAGTATATATAGCCGCAAGAATTGGAGTTGAAAGAAAGAAAATCATCGCTTTTGGGGTATTCTGCGTTATGTTGAAACAAATCCTCAACCATCTGCCTGAAAATCGAGGCATTGGAAAGTAAAGTCTATATCCATTACTCGTCGCCTCCGGTGCACAAATTTCTCCGAGTCAAAACAAGAATAGGAGAATAGAAAGGAAATCAGCATGCAGTTTGGTCATGTCATGACAATAGTCTCGGCTCCTCCTCTGAACCGAGATCCTCCGGTGTGAATGGGGAGCCGCAGTAAGCCGGGCTCTCTTCGCCGTTGATGGACGACGGCGACGGCAGGCATAGGTCCTCGACACTGCCGTTTTGAATCACGGCACGGGCGTACGAGGGCGGGGAAGGGGGCACGTCCTGGTAGATGGGCGGCGCCTCGTTGTCCCAGCTGACGCCGAGTCCACCGCGGTCCGTGATAACGACGCCGAAGTTCATGCGCAGAATGCGCGCTACGCCCGTGGGCGTGACGTGGCGGGTGTGCGCGAGCGGCACGTACTCCTGCGCCACGACCATCTCCACCACGAGCCGGTGCGTGACCTCGGTACCGTCGCGCCCGCGCACGTCGCAGCTTATGGGCCGCGAGGAGGAGCCGCCGGTCTGATACTCGATCTCGGCTTCGATGCTGCCCTCCGCCGAGTAGTAGTCTGCCTTCCAGCCTGAATGTAGGTCTGCGTGGGCGATGATGCGGGTGTCTGTCCGAGTGGCGCCCTTCTTGGGCTCGCTTCCGTTCTCGCCCACCTCTGCTCCCGTCCCTGTAGTCTTTGGCGTGTGCTTCCGACATGCAGGAGCTACTGTTGAGACATTCTCTTCCAGCTTCCACGACAGACGTTTCAGCTTCCAGTACTCTACGCTGCGGGCGTTATTGTTGTGCTTCCCGATGCCCTCGAGTCGCAGGTTGAAGCTGCTGGTGGCGTGTGGGTACACGACAGCGTCGTAGTGCACGCTCGCTGTGATATTGGTTGGCGGGAAGATGCGCACGCTGTGGTGAGGGGCCGGGGGCACAGATAGCGATCGTCGTACGTCAATGGTGCGACGCAATTTAAGCGGCAGCCCACCGTCCCGCGGTCGTGCTTCTGCCGTGAAAACATACTCAATGGAAAGAAGGTGGCTATCTGTCGTGGCGGGCAGGTGACCTTCTAGTAATATGGAAAACGGGAATTCGTGTGTGCCTGCATTCTCGTGTTAGTCTACTAAAACAATTTGAAAAGGGGCTGAAGAAAAGCACATACGTTGTGTCAGTACTGTTGGCTCACTCAAAAATGACCAGCTCTTCAATTCAGTCTTCTGGGTCGCGCAGTCCTGGCAGTGACTGTTGAAGGGCTTCTTTTGCGTAACGCGAATCTCAAGTCTAGCATCGAGATTCTCAACCTCAAACGACTCCTCCTTCACCCAGACTTGCAATTGTCCTGATATTAAAGCGCCAGTGCTCTCCTCCGGGCCGCCATAGAAAACGGCTGGAGCCGACTCAATCCTCCAATCTAAAGCTGCGCTCGGATTTTGCGAGAGATCTTTCTGCGTCTTGTGCCCAACCAGGTGCAGACTCGGGAAGCTTAGCCGGTGATGTTCTTTGTGATGCTCCTTGTATTTCTCCTTAGTAGACTCCAAGGACCTGAACAGTGGTACCGGATGACCGTCTTCGATAGCGCCTTCGCCATCAGCTGAGGATGCGTATGATGAATTGCGAGTGGGACGCTGTCGCTCTCTCGATGCTGAGCGAGATGTGGTAGGACTTGCACGGCGCTGAACTGTCTGTTTGATGCTGTTGATGCTGTCGTTGGGCGAGCGGAAGAAATCTACCACGCGGTGCGGCATCGTGTCTAGATTCTCCTTATTGCCTTACTTATGTTATGTCTTCTCGTCGTGTGGCCTCGACAAGGCTCCGCCTATTGCGTGGTCGTCAAAATGCGAGACGAAAACGCTAACGTAGCTACTGACTAGCACGGGCAGGAGTTGTGATTGATGGTGGTATCACTGGAGAATTGTCGTTGGATGAAATCTTGGAGATCGTATTCTCAATTCTCATATAACAGCCTGTCCCAATATGATACCGAATCGTTGACCTTGTTAAGGTCTGCGAAATGTTTCTGATTCTAGTTGCGGGTTCCTGGAAGTGTGATAAAGAACCCAGCACGTGCCACCGGGTCTATAATGCAACAAAGGAACTGAAGACTTTTGCGCAAAAGATCGTCTCTTTGTTTGTTTACAAGCTCAATAAATAGTTCCAACTCTAAATCACGACAAGGCACTGGAGGGCCGGTTGTTATTATACGTTTCCGTCCTCATGACTCTTACATAGGTACCTTGGTACATAGTAAAAGCAGGGAAAAACTGTATTTCAGGTTAAGACAAGTTCGCCGTTTTGATCGAGTAATTATGTGTCATGGAATCTGGCCAGATGGCTAGCGACGCATCTACTGTACTGGCCGGTCGCCCGCTAAGTATAGTCATCAGGGCACTCAGCCGGACAGAACCCGGGCATGCATCCACGCCCTTCTAGAAATTTAGAGAGCTACAGCGGGCTAGAGCCGTCAAGGTCCCCGATCTTTAGCGGTTAAAAAGGAACTTACAGCGATGAGTGACACAACGTGCTAGATGCCGCAGTTTCATTCGCCCTTCGCCTCTTCGCCTAAACACATGCATGTTATTGTACAACTTGGGCACTCTATTGTGTGATATTCAAATAAATACGAATCATGATGCGTAAACGCGCCAAATATAAATTTGAAACATTGCCAACAAAGTTATTCCCTCATTTCGGCATTCCGTATATTAGGTAATATTGCGTTATGTACTCCCTCACGTCAGACAATAATGCCATAGGCCAGTTAGACTCCGCGATAGACGTGGAAATACCTAAGTATAGCTCTATGGCAGGATAAGGTACGTAGGTACGTATTACAGCTGCAGGTACTGTACCCTTTCTGAAGTTTAAATTGCTGTCCAATCATACGGCCAGATTGAAGCATCATGATTCCCAAAAGGGTAATAAGTAGCCCTACAAGGTACCCCAATTCACATGTACTTACAGATCAATACAGGCATTAAAGAGATATCATACCGACTCTGGTACGGTATTGTCTACCAGGTACAGAATCTATCGAGTCAATTGTGAGATGATATGATGTGCCGACCGGTGAGACCTAGTACATATAAACGCTGTAGGTATCCATGGAAGGGCTTAACGCTGCCTATGCTGGTCGGTATAGCACCCCACTGGATGGACTTCATGGTAATTGTTAACGGCAAGGTGCAGAAGAATTTTCCCCCAAGCTCCACAACAATGAAGCCATCGTGAAATAGTCAGGGGCGTGCAGGCAACCAGAACAATGCGGCTCACGACTTGGAAGCCTCCTTTTCGGTTATAACCGCAGCAAGGCGGAGCTCGTTATCCCATCGTTACTCTATAGAATCCACAGTGAACACGGAAGAGGCTACTATCCACAAGAGCCGCAAGTAATTTGATCCAATCCTAGCATTCAGCCCGGACACACGAGCTGAGGCGGGCAAAGCCTATCGACTCAATAGAGAAAAAAACTAGGATCGTGGCGGCATCTTCTCGGTGGGCTTCTCAAAGTGCCACTCGTGTATCGTAAGGGCCCATTTTATTTAAAATGTCTTGATCCAACGACTTTACGAGACATCATTGGCCAATCTTTAAGCATCGTGTCAAAGATCTTTGCGATTTTCAACCGCATCACGTTTCGAGCAATGCAGCCACCCGGCAACGACTGGAACGTGTCTCAAGAATAGAATCTCGAAATACCTGTTTTTTCTGTCCCCTTCCTTTGTGTATTCTTAAGCTCGTCTCAATGTCATTTCATGTATGATGCTCTTTGTTTAGTAGTTTTAAGCGTTACAAGGACTTCTCAAGCTAGAGTTCCGGCTTCGAAATTTCCACGATCATGAATCATTTCTAGATCTCCAACGATAACTGAAGCCGAGTGTTACCGTGTCTTTGTTACATAGTACAGACCGAACATACCTATAGATCGTATTTCACGTATAACGGATAGTGGATTAGCGCAATGCCGCACCTTGCCGAGACTCCACCGAAGGGAAAATTCTTGCGGGCTGGACAGTACAGTACAGTACGCAAGGCAAAAAATTATCTTTTCAGTCACAAGTGAAAGAAAAAAAATTGGAACCAGAAAGCGGTCGGTGTCAAATGGATAGCTAACAAGGAGACTATTGTAGCATGATTCTAATAATATTATCATGACTCTTTTCGGGCTCCGCCGCTTGCATCCGGCTACAGCCGTCGTATGAGAAAATCTGCCAACATTGCTTTCGCCGCTCCTACACGGTTACAGAGGTAGGTAATATTGTCTTCTTTGATGGAATATCGGTATGTCCAGAATGCTTTGATCAGCATTATTCTGTGGTTCTAGCTTACTAGCTAACAGCAAGCGAATTGATCTCAGTCAAGAGTATGAAAGTAAGAAAGATTGAAACAATTAGGACAGGAAGTTCTGAAGGAGAAGAATGAAATTTTCGATTTCAGCCCTGTATTTAGCGGGATGTGCGTCATTTGTGACCGCTGGTAACGCCGGTGACATCAGTACAACTAAACCGTACACACAATTAGGTAACCTGTATGCCTGGAAACCCTGTATTTTCAGGGGAATATTCCAGCCCCGATAGGCATTATACAATCAAAGTTCAACAAACACGTAACTACCTAATTAATGTAATTAATAAGGAACGAGAACCTTAACCTAGAAAATACAGCATCAAAATCCAAAAGCTCCAGATACGGTCTGTAGATGTCAAACCCCGCAGATTCAGTAACGTGAATCGAACTCTTCCATATCTGGGGATAACATCGCAACTATTGCAGTAGCGTCTTGGTGACAGATGGAAGGCCATAGCTAAGTGGTAATCAGACAGCCGGTATCGGCTCACGTCATAACCGCACCAGTTTACATGCCATAACACCATACCATCGCCGTCACACCGCAACGGGAACAAAGCGGGTGACGTGCGGCCATCTCCGCGGAGGAGTACAGCTAAAGTGATGCTATCCGGAAATATGCCTTCTTTGCCCTCAAGAGCCAAGCAGACCCAAGGACTCGAAGATATCGTCTAGCGAATCGAAGTCCGTCATTCCAAAGCTCTCCTAGGCCTAAATGCAAGGTGCAGCAGCCTCCCTCGGCGACGCAAGGTATGGGTAAACCGGTGAGCGGCCGAAGTAAGTCAAGATAAGGGGAAGAATCAGTCTCATGGCTGGGAGTCGGGCTCATTTACCTTCGTAGACTAGCACGTAAAAGAGGTTGATCTTGTGATTCAACAGTGGCCAATGGGATTTCTAAGTCCTACTAGGCAGCACGGCTTACTTGCGTGAATACTAATTCTAACAGCCTGAATAGATGATCTATATGGTTATACAATGGTCCCCTATGAGAAGTGATAACCTCCCCCCGTTGGATTGAAGGACTTCCCTGGAATCTTGTGCGTTTAGATTCCCCTGTTATAACCTGTAACGCCAAACTCTAAACCATTGATTACGCGTCGCGGTCGCCAACTTCGAACGCAGCCATCGAAACCCATGAACGCCAAAAGTAAGCGTGACAATAGAAAGAAAGTAAACAAGAGATCTTAACAGTCCGGTACACTGACGGGAATGTTGAATGGTACGCTTGTAGCTAATCCACTGAGACTCGTCTCCTTGAACTCATTCCGCATACCCTGGGCCGTGAGCCGCATGGCACGGATCGCGTCATCGAGGCTGACCTTCTGGGTACCAGGATGGGAACTCAGCGCCAGGTTCGCACTGGAAATTGCCTTGATAGCGCCAAGAGCATTCCGCTCAATGCATGGTGCCTGAACCAAGCCACCGATAGGGTCACAGGTAAGTCCTAGGTTGTGTTCAATGCCTATCTCGGCCGCCTGCTCGATCGTCTCTGGGCTGGCTCCCATACACGCTGCAAACGCGCCTGCTGCCATCGAGCAGGCGACACCCACTTCAGCCATACAGCCGCCCTCAGCAGCACTGATAGTAGCTCCTCGTTTATAGAGCATGCCGATGGCTGCGGCTGTGAGCAAGAATGTCAGGATGTCGCGTTCTGGATCATCGCTAATAAACTCGATGGTGTATTTCAGTGTGGCCGGGATAATTCCCGCGGCCCCATTAGTAGGCGCCGTCACTATACGGCCGCCTGCTGCGTTGGTCTCATTCACAGCTATTGCGTACACAGTAAGGTAATCCATAGCAGGCAGTGAAGTTCGTCGAGGCGGAGAGGGCATGATCGGATGATAGACTGATCCGTGAATACGCGGAGGTCCTCTTTTACCATTTGTCCCCTTCCGGCTAAGAGCCATCGTCGATGATTTGGACTTTTCTGATGGTCGAAGACCGCCCGCAGAGGACGTGGTGTCCAGCTCCCCAGACTTCATAGATGGCAGTAGTTCTGGGGTGTCTGGCTCTGTCAGGCTTTGTCTAGATGGGTAGAGACCCCTCGTTAATCGGTTATACAGGCCTGGCGCGCGTCTGTGCAGCTTCAATGATCCCGGGAGAGTTGTATCGAGGGGTGCTTGCACACCCTCGAGGATACTCTGGTCCATAACATCCCAGATGCGGAGCAATTTCTCAACAATTTCTTCGTCAGTGTAGCCATGGCTCTTCTCGTTCTCGTACACCAGCTGGGCAATCGTCAAATTGTGTTTGTTGCAGAGTGCTAGCAGGCTCTCCCCATCGCGAAACGGATAACGTGGCTTCTGAGCACCGGTCTCCGTGGTGCTAGGTGCGGCGTCTACTGCAGCTGAACTGGCATTAGGACGCATCGATGCAGCATCAATTAATGCAGACGAATCGTCGGCCGACTCGAGAGGTTTTATTTCCAGCCCATTGCGCCGACCGCCGACCGCGTCTTCGCGTCTGATTTCTTTGTAAAACATATTTTCGGCTAAATCTGCCGGGCTTCCTCCGCTGTTCTCGGTTTGCAAGTCCTTAGATTCTGCTTGGCTTATTTCGGCGACCTCTTGGCCAGCGGAAGGCGGACTAGGAGCTTTTGAAAGCGCCCCGTTCACAACGAAGCCGCCTCCTACGCTGAACAAGTCATTCGTTGCCAGCATTGTGCCATCCTTGTCGAACACAGTGAAACGCATGCCATTGCTATGTAGCGGAAGCTTACGTCCCCACTCCCATTTGAAGTCTCGCTCGTAGTCGAAATCGATCTCTTTACCCAAGCCCTCAGCAAGCCCATGGCCAAGATATAGTTTCTTCTCTTTCTTTATCTGAGCAAAGCGAGAAGGAACATATGAGGTATCAACAGTCTCCACATCCGCACTCTCAAGTCCCAGAAGCAATGCAGAAGGAGTCACTACAATACACACGATTAGCGATCGCCAACCCAAGAGGCCCCTTCTCTCTTTGAAGAAAACACTTTGAGAACTACATACTATGACCCTCGCCGGTGAGCGCAAGGCTACCATAAATAGCTATGCGGATTTTGTGGACTTGGTGAAGGAGGCCGGCTTCCTTCAGATCGGCAACAAAGATATTACCAGCTCGCATGGGGCCGACCGTATGCGAAGACGACGGGCCAATACCGATGGAGAACAAATCGAAGGTTGAAATGACAGCATGTTCGTGATCAGCTTCACTGTAGGTGCCTGTTTGAGACTCTGCGCCGTTCTCCGCGCTCGCCGCGTCATTATTGCTGAATGATCGCGTTTGTCTTATTTGCGGGCCATATGAGGAGACCCGTAGCGATTGGACTCGTGTCAAGTAATTAGGTCTCGATCGCCATCCTACTGTTGAATGTGGTCGGCATTGGGTTTGCAAGGCACGTCGCAACACACCCAGGCGTTGCGCGACTGCAGGCCTCATCATGAGGCTGACTCCCTGTATGAATGAGACGCAAGATAGTAGTTGAGCCCGGGGAAAGAATTCCTAGCCAACGCCCAAGACAACAATTTCCCAGCCGATAAGTAACATAAAACTCCAAAGATCCCAAAAGACAGCTAAGAAAACAATCAGTTAACGTTTCACCGTTGATCATCAATCCTCAACAAATGATAGTGGGCTAGGTCTGGGACGATAAGCAATTGCCCAATGAGAGTCCACTAATTTCCAAAGCCGAGAGAAGCCGATCATCGGCGTTTTTCTGACACATTGAAGCTACCGGCTGGACGACTTACACTCAGTCAGTCGCACGTGACCGGCGTATTCTCCGCCCTCGCCGACAAACACCTTCATGACGGCTTCCAGTTAAGGTGGTTACATCAATAGATAAAAAGAAAAAGAGAGAAATTGTGTGAGCTCTGATGAAGCTTTTTTCCACCGTGCTGACAGATTGACCGCTACTAATAGAGCAGACAATGTAAGTCTGCCTTTAAGTATTAGGACCATATTAAACCGGGACTGCGTAGATAAAAGCAGATACTAGAGAAATTTCTAATGAAAACTTCCAAAGGATATCTTCCTATATGTGATTTAAGAGGTTAATAGGGAAATAAAGGGATGCCTGTCATGAAAGCTTGTACGAGGAACTATACAGTTCCGTTGTTGTAAGATCACTACTATACTACCCACACAAACGCAAGGAAGTCCCTATCTCGTCTAAGGTGACTTAAACCGTTTCATCTGGCTTCTTTCACGCTTAATATGCGTAGTAGTACTTTGAAGCCATATTTATTATTCCGATAGAAGAATCTTTCAGCTCTTACACGCAGTCTAGAGCAAAAAGTTCGATATCTCTTGAGGCTTGATAGAGTAGGAGTGAGTTTTCCAGCTTTGCTCTTCCTTTTTGCACTCATCCACGCTTTTACTTATCCACACCCTCTTTCAATCATCTTAATGCAGTGTATGTTGGACATAAATCCTGGATGCCCGTAAGCTTCTGCAAGATAGTGCAAAAGTGGGAGGCATTTGTTGGTGATATGTTCCTAGGAATTATTACAGGCACTTCTGATTAAAAGATTCGCATTTGATTGATCTAGTTTTTTTTGGGTTTTTTTTAAAAAAAAGAAAGAAAAAAGAAAGAAAGAAATTACCGCTCGTAGCCATTCGGCAATTCTGCTTTCTTCGTTGCTTCCAGTTTGTGGTCGTTATCTCTAGCTCTTCAGCTCTAGAATACAAATAGCACCAAGCATGCATTTGCCTTTCCTATCAGAGTAATTTTGCCCTGGAGAACACTAACAGTGAAGAGAGGTTGTGAGAATCACCAGGGAGCGAATGAAAATATCAGCCAAGCAATTAATAATACGACATCTCCGAGTCTTACGGGAATAGGCGTCAGAACTTCGAGTTCTTGTCGAGTTTAATGCAGGGCTTGAAAGGGAATCCGAGAAAAATATAAATATTCTGGACCGTTATGGGGGTTATGGGGGCTTCTCCTGCTCAGACAAACACATCTACAAGTCTATGTGTCTGAATAGCTTCGCTTCATCATGCTCCCTCGATTACGTATAACTTCTCTGAAGATATCAGACAATACACTGTAAGCTAAAGCCTCGTACAGGGTCTCAAATTCTTATGACTATATGATACGTAAGCCCCCACGTTTGAGTCGCAATATTAGGTTCCGGCTATTTCGTGTGTGATACTAATATGTTTTGCTTTTAACGACTCATAAACTTCTGGACATACTTCCGGTAGTGTAATACTTGCCATAAATATTGCTCAACTAGGTCTTCCTCAATCTTTTTGGTCATCCATGACAAGTCGCTCATACAACCTTCATTGATTGAGCATGAGCCTAGTCGTTTGTCACTCGTATGCTTCCATGTGCTCGGCTCTATATCTTGGGCATGGTTTACGATAAACTCTTATCACCAGCCCTAAACTACCTCTCTTCCAAACAGGACAGCATCGAGAGACTCTAATATTAGTGCTGTCTAGTTTATATAATAAAGTAGTAAGTGATGTTTATAAAGACGACATCTATAGTTCTCCAGATCTTTTTTTTTTTTCACTTATTATATCAGGGACATAGCAGATAGCCAGCGTTGTGTCAAGGTTCTATGCATAATTACTATCGCATATATACTCTATCCGGACATGTTCAAAGTCATGTTTGTTTGTTTCATGCAAGAATCCCAACCCGGAGCTTCCGAAAAACACCCACTCCCCCCAACATCTCGCTTCTATACAAATTCACGAGATAGTATACATAAAAGATTTGCGCCGAAACAATGATATCTCCAAACCGTTTCATTTTGAATCTTTTATCTACTTCCTTCTTAAAACACACGAGGCTTGAAGTGGATGTTTAGTGGGGGCTTGTGCCAGATGACGTAGGCCTTCTGTCCGTCGATCCAGTCGCGGCATTCAGGGTCGAGCGTCAGGTCGAAGTTGAAGATGATTCGGGCGACGATGAGACGCATCTCGGCGTACGCAAGACTGTTTGGCTATATTAGCATTTGCGGGTTCTGAAAATGGCTGTAGGGAATAGCGAGGGGCAAGAGACTCACTTCTTTCCAATGCAGTTTCGGGGTCCGGTGCTGAAGGCTTGCATGGCATCGAACACATCGGTCTTGTACTTCTCGTCACCTAGCCAGCGTTCGGGCCTGAACTCCATCGGGTCGGTCCAGTACTTGTCCCAGTGGTTAATAGCCCATTGGAAGACAGAGACAACGGTCTAGTTGCGTTCAAGTCAGTTTCAAACATTTAAAATGAGGTTTTCTTCCCAAGTCATTGAATGCAGGGGGTTTAAACTTACATCCTCGGGCAGCGGGTCGCCATCAACTGTGGCTCCGCCCTTGGGAACATCTCTAAGCATGCCACTAGCCAGGGGAGGGTATCGGCGCAGGGACTCGTTCAGAACAGCCAACATGTAGGGCAACTCGTTAACAGTGTTAAGCAGGATTTCGTCTTCGCTCTTGAAACTGGATCGGATCTCGTGCTCGAGCTTGCGCTGGACTTCTGGGTGTCTGGTGATGAGGTACAGAGCACCAGTCATGAGGGTGGCAGTGGTTTCGGAGCCGGCAATGACCAACATAGAGGCGTTCATGGTGAGGCGATCGATATCGAGGTCGAGCTCGTCCTTCCTCTTGAGCAGTCCCTCAATGAAATCGGGACGCTCGCCACCGAGTTCCAGGCGTTGCTGCACTTTCTCCTTGACGACGGCACGGTGCTGTGTGTTCTTGGAGGCGGCAGTCTTTCCAAGCCATTGGATAGGAGTGCTGAAGCCAATGTTGGCTAGAGCAATAAGACAAGCATTTTCTCGGATTGTATCGGTGAGAAGACGGACCCACGGGTGGTAGTCACTCTGTTGTAGACAACCGAAACCACCGGGAGAGCCAAACGCAAGATCACCAATAACGTCGAAGGTGGTATAATTGAGCCAGTCACGCATGTTCAGGGGGACGGTGGGGGCCTTCTCGATGTTTTCTCGGAGACGCTGGATCAGGAGATCCACGTATGAGCGGATCAGAGGAGCTTGTTCGGCCATAGTACGCGCACTGAAACCGTGGGCGAGCTGACGGCGTAGAGCACCATGTTCCTGACGTCTGGCATTGATGATGTGTCTTGGGGGGTCGATGAACAGCTTGTATAGGCGGTCGGACTTGGGGAATTCCTCCTCGCCTGCCTTCTTGTGGCCATAAATGTCGTGCCAGGCTTGAGGGCTGGCGTATGCGAGCTCGTTGGGTGCAATACGGACAACAGTGCCGTATTTCCTGTGAAGATCACCGACGTGGAATGTGAGGGTGCCGTTAAATAGATGCCAGGCACGCGGAAGATAGGAGGCCCGGTGGGAGATGGGTCCGGGGAATCTGCTAAGAGGGTGTAGGAAGAAGTTGTAGAAAGCGGTCCCCAACACATATAATGCGCCCTGTAGGTAATTCTCTTGTTAGCTCCAATTTTGGAGTAAGAGCCGGTGAAGAGGGCTGGCTAATAGGAATGAACCTACCAAAATGAGGCCGTAGTAGAGGATCGCCATTATGCCTGTCCAGCCGACTGGCGTTATCTCAATAAGGTCGAAATCACTCAGAATCTCTCATACATACATACACGGTTTTATGAAGGACACCGCAGAATGTATCACCAAATCATGTACCCTTCAATTGCAGTGTGAATATACACCGACTAATTTGGAAGACTACGAGGGTAAACTGATCCGTGGGCGAGGGTTGATACTTAAAGGCAACCTTGTGCCAGGCTGGCAATCCTGGGTCGCTCGGAACACTATAATAAGTACACCATGTAACTTAGACTAGACTTAATTGCATGTGGTCGTGCTGGATCATTGACCTTATTTGCCTTATTTGTGTTCAACAAGCTAATATTCTCTGACCAAAACCCTTGGCAGGATGACAGGTGTAAGCCATGTCGCTTACTACATGGGTAATAGTGCTAAGTTGTAGCAGCCCACCTTTCTCTCTAGTCGAACCACCACCAAAGACTGGAACCATCAAGTCGTCCCGACACTGAATTCTCAAACATCCATTTTATTTTTAGAGTCGCAGTGTTCGGCACGTAATCTACAAGTACCTAATCGAACGTCCGACAGCCCCTTATCATGGATCCCTACAAGCTATACTATCACGTAGTGTACTTAGACTTTTGTAAGTATTATTATCTACACATGAGCTTTGTGAAATAATTCAATTCCACGGCACTTGGTCTCACCGATATAGAATCGCTTGTGGCAGTATGCATGACCCCTGCTACTTCAGGACGATTGGAAAAAGCCGTCCATTTCCTCGTGATTGGCTACCCAATTACACACAGAATCTATTCTTTAAAGTTGCTGATATGTGCAGCGATTGAAAACACCTTAGCTTATGATCACAACTGGAGGGTCGGATGTAGCAAGAAAGGTATGCAGTCAGTTTTCATACTAAGTTTTTACGCTCAGTTGTCAGAAAACCGCAGACCCTTTAATTAGAGAAGGATGATAATAAAAGCAGTGTTGCAGCATGCTGCTGTGGCGCCCCTATGCCGCCGTCTCGGGACATGATAGCCCTATTCGCCTCTTCAAGTCCCTTGCACATAGGGTTCCGAATCGGTACCATCCATAATAAGAAGTCCGACATAGCCAATCAGCTGCATTTTCTGAAATCACATCATCATTTAGGAATTCACCATCAAATCGAAAATTAAAAGTATGCAGCTTGTCTAAAAAGCCATGGTTCGACCATTTCCTTCGTGCTCAAGACCCTAAAGTCACGTCTGCTAATAAATACGGCATTGAATGCTGTATTTTTTCCTGGATACTATTAGCCAACCGTCACATGAATAGAGAATCACTAGAGCCAACACTTGAGACGATCGTGGCTGGGGCTTCAGCCCTTTATATTAGCGTCGAATATCTGGGGAAAGGTTATCGTGCACATCGGAGTTCAAACAAGGTTAGACATGCATATCTTTAACTAGCGGCAAACCCCGTTTGTTTATACTTACCATGCGCCCACTCATAGTATCACACTTTTATCAACCATAACTTATTCCTAACATCAACTTCGTCCCAAAGTCCGGGCAGCTATAAGATACGACTTCAGCCATCTCAGAGACGTAAAATCGTATCGAGTTTGCAGTTTGACGCTGTAAGTAATGTATTCTTCACATAGAGCTTTGTAGAAAAGAGGAGTCAGAAGCGAACCCTTACTTTAGTATAGGATCGGCGCTCCCAAACTAATTTGCGCCGTGTCCATATTTGGAATACCATTTTACTAATCATCCTTCTAGAAAAGCCGAAGAAGCCTGGTGGTAGGAATCTATTCCTTGTGTCGGATTTAAAGAGTACAACTTAAGGATTCGTGTGATTGGTGTAATACACTTTCTTTGGCACAATGACTCGCTAATTCATTTCGTTTGATTTAATGTCCAAGTTGCATTGGAAATGCATCAAGCATTAAAGCATTTAGTCTAATCTTGGTAGGCTGCCGTCCCCTAGATCTAAAGCATTAGTCAGGACGTGTGGGTTACGTTCAGCGGCCAATCACATGACGGAGATTATAAGCAGTTTCAGCTCCGTCCATTAATCACTGTAAGTGCAAGAAATCAAGGTAATTTTGAATGTTAGGGAGGATACATCAAGCGAACAAACTTATTCTTATGAAGGGGAAGAGAGTGATATCGTCCCTGTGTTCTTATATACAATATTCAGGGTTAACAACAGCATGACAATTGCAGTGTCACCTCCAAAGGCGCAGGTCTACCGAAAGTGAACAAGGTACGATGTGCCCGTCGAATTCATATGAAGAGTTAATACAACGAGTGTTGTATAGAACAAGAAGAAAAGCAATGCGTGGATATACTGGCGGCGCTTATGACGTCCTACTAAAGCCCCTCCATCTCCCGCTCCTCTGACTCCCTCCTCTGTGACGCCGTAACTCCTTTTCAAACCCTTCATGCAACCTTATATGATTCAATGAATGCCATGTACACAGAGTAGCTCACAGAACATACGATCGCAAAGCAAGTTATGAGCGACAGTTCTCGCCTCATATGCAATGTTTCAATCGTCTGTCTGGTCTTCATTAAGTTTATTTTGGGTTCGGTGAAGGCATGGATCTGGCCGTCAATGTTTACGCGCCAACTCTTACTCCTGGCGCCGCTTGTAGGCCCTGGTCTGCGGATGGTTTGGGCTCTTCCGAACCATTTGATGCTTCTTCCGCTGCTTTAGGCATTAGGGGATGGTTTGGATCGTACCCAATAGACTTTACGATTCCTAGGCCTTTGGTGCGGCCTTCCCGGAACAGTAGCCGATCCCCAGGAACAAGGTACTCGGGGCGCTGCACGAAGCGGAATGCAACCGTGGCACGGTCGCCTGTTCGAATAAACGGACGATCTACGTCGATGATTGCACAGGTTTGCTGAACTGGTCCGACGTGCAGCATCGCCTGATATTTCGTCTTGATAGTGGTTGCATGTGACAGAATAAGAACCTCGGCAGTGAATTCTCGGGATACTTTGGGAGCTGGTTGACCTTCAACTTTTGGTAGCACTACCATGCCTTTCCTGACATCTTTTCGTCGTATTTTCTTTAGTGCAAAACTAGCAGACTGGCCGGCTGAAGCCGCAGGGACACTAATTCGTTTACGTTCGATAGACCGAACTTTGACGTTAAAAATTAGCTATCGCGTTTTATGATTGTGCGAAGGAAGTTCTGACATGCAATGCCAAAATCTACAAGGTATTTCATTGTGGCTGATCAAAAAACTCTCGTCTTTGGCTTGAACGGTGCCAAGAGACAGGAAAGAGAGAAGGGGTTACTTACTGCTGGTTTGCATGAACTGACCAAGTGAGTCAGGCCCAACGAGAATATTATCTCCAGTATGAACAACCCCGGACTTGACAATGCCACTAACAACAGTGCCGACGAAGGGAACGGAGAAGGTATCGTTTATATGAAATTCGAACGGTGCATCCGAATCATAACGGCCGTGGTGGGGAAGGATATTTAGGAAAGTCCTAACTAGGTCCAAGTTTTTACCTGTAACATTGGATACTTGGAATATGGGACAGATTCGTTGGCTCACAAATTGTGTGGCCGTATTAATGCATTCTTCTCGGTTGTTGATAAATATAGGCATCTTCTTAGCGCCTGGAGACTTAAGGATTTTGGTGATTTGTTGAATAGTCTGCTCGAGGATATTCGGAGGGCAAATATCAATTTTGGTGACCACTACCATGATGGGAACATTCAATGCCAAGGCAATTCCAAGGTGTTCTTTGCTCATTCCAATAAGTCCATTGTTGGCAGCAACCATAAGCAGGCAATAGTTGGGGCTGCTGGATAGTAATCCGAAGACGGTGGTTCTTAGATAACGCTCGTGACCTGCAAGGTCAGTGAAGGTGATCACTTTGGCACTTCGCTTGCCAATCTCCTCCCACGACAGCTTTCTACCTGGCGTGTCAGAGGTAATGACGTTCCCGACTGTGTCAAAGCCCATGATCTCCATTCCCACCGAACTAGTCCGCCCAGTCTCAATCTCGTGCTTGTGGCGGAAGAGATTGACACGAGCTTTGCCACGGCCATCGTCGAGGTCGCCTTTAACGAGCACGCCCAACATAGAACTCTTACCAGCATCAACTATCAGGAGGTATTAGCATGACATCTGACAGAGGCCGAATAAAGGTAACTTACCGTTCCCGACCACAGCAATGCGGGTCTCGATGACTGCTTCCACCGTGGCAGGCGCCTGCCGGATCAGTATTTTGCCTGTGCAGTCCTTGTCTTTCTCTTTGCTTTCGCTACCAGCTGCTGTTGACGCAGCCTCCTTCGAGCCTCCCACATTCTTCGTGAGAAGAACATCGCAGTCGGCACGTTGTGCCTTGGCAGCGTTCTCCAGCCGGGCGAGAGCCACATCCCACTCGGGGCGGGTAAGTCGCATGGATTCGCCATTGTTTTCGAAGCCGAGGTCGAACATCGCTTCGCCATGTCCCTCGGCCAGCCGCTCGGCAATATGCTCAGCGAGCTTCGCTTGATTCGCCTCATCATGTTCGGTCGAGGGCAAAAGGAGCTCTCGCAAAGGAACTTGGGGTTCGGATTCGTCGAAGTTGAGAGAGTCTAGAATGTCTAGCTCCTTGTGGTACTCGGTCGTCGGCTGTGTCGAGGTAGAGGCGGCGGACTTAGCGCCTGGAGCGGGATATCGCAAGGCCTGCTGTTTCTCGACAAATTCGGCGAAGTCGCTTAATGCCTGTGTAAGACGTCATCAGTGCCGGCTTCCCTACCACCGATTCTGTTGCGCATCCATACAGCCTCGCCTTTTCTGCGCTCGTGCGGCGCCTGTTTTGCGGCGCCTTTCCCGGTCATTTTTGACTCTTTGGCGATGTTGGATTACTGGTATATTCGAGTGATCATTTGGGCCGATGGCTGCTAAGTGATGAGCAACCCAATGAGAAATTGATGATTTACAATTATACGATATATGTATCAGTGGACTGCTGTTGTAGAGTCCGAAGCGACGCAGATGTTTATATACAGAATGTGTAGAGTCATGCCCAAGGCAACATTAGACCCTTATGAGTAACTCGGGGAAGGTCAATCGAATGCTGGCAGCGTCGGTCGGTCATGACTGTGACTTGTGACGGCATTGGGTACTCACCTGGGTGACTTGGCGGGCCGCTATCGGTTATCGATAGTCGAGGGTCCGATGTGTGGGGTGGCTTGGCATTCTACCTGTCTTCGTCCCTAACCACGGGGGCGAGGTATCGAGATACTTAAGTCGAAAGCTTCCTTGCGAACCTACGGTGTAACTACTAGTCGGGTTAATGAAGAACCCCCTGCAATAGCTCTGTCCGACTGCTTTGTCTAGCGCGAGTACTCGCCAAGTACGGTTTATAGGGCGGAATTAGCCGGCCAGGGTACACATACAACATGTGCTCCCTGTAAGAGTGTTCACCTCATACCTGGCCGAAAAAACCAGATTGAAGTCTAGTTTGAATGTCTGTAAACGTCAAAGACTTGGTGGATTCGGGAGTAGATGCTACCATGTGGAAAGTCTGGTCGTATTATCATTATGCTACACGCTCGTGAAACCGAATCCTTGAATCCCTAAAAGTACAGCCTATGAACGTCGAACTTTCCGAACGCTTTATTCGGCATCCTTCTTCGCCTTCTCAGTAATCTCTTTCGCCTTCTTAGACTTCTTTTCCAAGACTTCCTTTAGCTCCTGTGCCGTCTCCTCCAAAAGCTTTTGTCCCTCATCCTTATGCTTCTCGGCAACCTCCTTGAGCTGATTGACCTTCTCTAAGATTTCTGAGCCGCTAGGTATCATTTTGAAGTACTGGTCGATGCCAAGACTGCTGGCGGCCTGCTCGCCCTTCGACTTAGCCTTCTTGACGTAGTCCTCGAGAGCACCTGTGTCGCCCGATTCAACCGCCTTCTTCGCTTGGTCGAATACTTCCTTCGCGTTACCCTGCTTCAAAGCATCCGCGTTCTTCTCTATAAGCTCCTTGACCTTGGGGTTCTTGTCAAGGTATGGTTTTGCTCCCTCCAAGGCCTTATTCCAAGCTTCATCACCCAGTTTCTTTACCTCCTGAATCTTATCCTCGACCAAGCGGCGCACCTTATCCAAGTTGGTCGCGCTGACACCGCCGCCTAATACCTCCTTCACTTGTTTCCATGTCTCGTCGACCTGCTTCTTCGCCTCAGGGCCATAATTCTCTCCCATTTCTTTCAACTTGTTGATGCTCCCGCCGAACTTCTCCTTGGCCTGTGGGTGGTTGTCGAGGATATCCGTCAGCGCGTTGCCAGCCAGAGACCCGAACTTATTTGCGAGATCGACTAAGATATTATACGCCTTGGATGCCGCCTCTAAGCTGAGACCGGCCTTGGAAAGTTCCTGGAACTGCTTATAGGCATCATTAACGACCTGGTTGAGTTCCTCTCGGTGGTTTTGCTTTAGAGTCTCGACATCCTTGAAGACAGTGTCGACGTATTGTTTTCCACCAGGTACCCACGCGACATACTAGAAATTTTCAAGTTAGAAAATGCTACTTATATATCTTACAATTGGGGGTTTGTGGGGTTGTATAAAGCATATGATGGTAACAAGAGCTTTGATATGTGGGGTTGATGAACGACTCAAAGGTACTTACAGAGTAGGCGAACTCCTTCATGTATTTGATTGCGCTATCTGTGTCTGGTGTTTCGCTTTGCAGCTTCTTGGCAGCTTCGTTATACTTTTGAGAAATCTCCTTGGCACCTTTATTTATCGTTCGATGCATTTTCCCCGACGGGGTCATGAGGTATACACCGTATAGAGCTACGCCGGCTGCTAGACCACCAGCCGCACCAGCGGCAATATGTGAGCTACCCTGACCAGCTGCATTGCTCGATATGGAAGAGGATGACGATGATTGGAAACGAGCGCGTGCAGGGCAGGGCGCGCGACCAACGCGGGCGGACCGCGTGAAGGTGGTTCGTGCAGTGGATCTCGCAGCGTTCATTGTGATGTGTTTTTCTGGTGGGATTTAGGAGGCAAGTAATGACAATGTTCTCGGGAGAAAGAAAGTCTGGCTAGATGGTTTCTTTTATAGAGATTGATATTATCTGGTGAGTGGGATGTAATTGGATGTCAATCGGAGCTCTAGAATTGGGAACAGAAGGATATTTGAACAAATTTGAAAACACTACGTCACAACAACTCGACGTGAACAAAAAACACACTAACATTACCATCAATCTCAATTGAGCCTCAAAAACGGAAGCTAAGTACCCTATTCAGATTGTATCCTGGGGAAATTCCCGTCAATGATGTCATTACTGTGGATTGTTACTGTTAGAAAGGGACTGACCCCACCGAAGCAGCTCACTGCAGAGGGACTAGCTTGTTTTTTCAGGACGTTTCACTCCGAAAATATGTCTCCCGGAATCGCACTTGTGAAAATGACGAAGCTTTCCAACCTGTTTATTAGAAAGTAGGCTGGTCAAGCTTTTCAGATTATGAATTGACCAATAGCACAATTAAACTCCGTCCATTCGGAAACAATTGGGTCGCGATGTTAGATAACGATATATTAAGGACATGCTACTTAGAAACGAATATACCTTGTAAAGACGGCCAAACAGTAAACCTACAGGCAATCCTTCGCTTGCTCCCATGAGAGGATAGTGATAGTGTATCCAACTACCAATACCATAAAAACAGCAAGCCATCCGAGAAAGGAATTAAGAATATACAAGTCGTCAACTCGGCCTACAATTTAGCCCTTCCCCAGGCCTTGCCCTTCCCGTTCTTAGAGGCAGCTATCTCGTTTCTCTTACTATCACCTCCATGAATGATGGGAGAGGGTGCGTCGAAAACTGTCGCATTTGCCTTCTCTTTGCGGTTGCTAGCCTCGACATATTCCCGCTCACCTTCACCAATGTAAAGCTGGCGCGGTCGCCAGATTTTGACACCAGACGGGTTTAACATCATTTGACGCCAATGGGCAAGCCAGCCAACGCAACGGGGGACGGCGAACAGCACTGGATAAAAATCAAGCGGGAAGCCCATAGCCTGGTAGATGAGACCCGAATAGAAGTCAACATTGGGGTAGAGGTTTCGGCTGCGCATAAACTCGCTCTTGCGTGCATAGTCTGCAAGTGTCAGCGCAGTATCTAACAGCTTGTTGCGCCCCGTGACACGGAACACTTCCTCGGCCAGTGCTCGAATCGCTGTTGATCGAGGGTCCACGTTCTTATAGACACGATGGCCGAAACCGACGAGAACGCGTTCTCGGCGCTCTACCTTTTGCATGAATGCTGGTACATTCTCCGGTGACCCGATTTCCATTAGCATCCGTATCGCGCTTTCTGATGCGCCGCCGTGCGATGGGCCATACAGTGCTGCACATGAGGCTGCGACTACACTATAAGGATCTACCAGCGAGCTGCCAACCTGGAGCCTAGCCGGGGTAACATATGTATGTTAGTATTTCTAGTGAAGACATGACGGTAGGCAACAATTTGAACCGGGGAAACGGGTATGTTTTCACTCACGCAGTTGCTGTTGAGCAGTTGACTTCATGATCGGCATGGATGATGAAGAGAGCATCAAGAGCCTTTTCTAGGACGGGATGAGGCCGATACTCACTGCCGGATAGGTGATCTAGCAAGTATAAAAAATTCCCCGTGTACGACAAATCCTGAGCAGGGCGGTTGAAGGGCCGGCCCTGTCGCATTCTATACGATGCAGCTGCCAAGGTCGGCGCCTTGCCGATGATACGAAGAATCTGTTTGTCTAGTATTTGCAAGGATGATAAGTCACCGGAGGCCGCATTGCTGTACAGTTTTTGTCCTGCAAGCGAAGGATTGGCCTCTGGAGCGAAGGCGCCCATCGTGGCAAAGGCTGCAGTTAACATAGACATGGGGTGCGAATCGTATCGAAACGATTTGAACATGCCTTCAATATCAGAGTGAATATAATTGTGGTGCATGACTTCATTTTGCCAACTCTCATATTGTGAGGTTGTCGGAAGCTCGCCGTAAATGAGAAGAAAGGCTGTTTCAAGGAAGTTGCTCTTCTCGACAAGCTGCTCAATAGGATAGCCACGATAACGGAGAATGCCTTCCTGGCCATTGATATAGGTGATTTTGCTCTGGACCACGGCCGTATTCATGTATGCCGGATCATACAATCCTATCATGAGTTAGAGAGCGTAAGCTTCTACGAACGAAAAAAAAAAAAAAAAAAAGACTTGGAATCGCGTACTGAGACCTTGCTCCGTTTCATCTTCCTTTCGGTCGTTCCCTTTCTCGGCTTTAATCTTCTTAAAGTCTGTTGCTAATATCGAGTTGTTCTTAATAGGGATTTCATAGACCTTGTTGGTCCGGTTATCGACCACCGTCAGTGACTGACGAGGTGTTTGTTTGGAGACTACCGTCATGCCGGCGAATAAGTATCAACTTATTATGGACTTGGCAGCACAGCTATTCTGCTAAATATGATGGTCGCGGTCTGGTCTTTGGGTAGGTAAGAAGACCAAAAAGCCGTCCGAATTCGTTGTGACTACTTGATGCTGATTTAACATTTCGATTCTCGGATGACGGGAAATATCACAAGCAACTGATTGATTTGGCGCGAAACGTCACACATACATACCAGCGCGAATATTCGGAGCTACCGCATAGCGCGCATCTATTGAGGCTGATTCAGTCATGCCGAGGTAGCGTACTGCCCCGGGTGACCTAGCTTTAGCGGGTACGCTCGGCATTCCGAGGCACTAGGTAATTGTACCCACGATAACCGCGCCAACCGCGCCACAATGTGGCTCCTACAAATCATTAACTACGCCATCTTCTCCTTTCTGTTGTCCGGTGTGTCCGGTGACAGATCGCGCAAACTGCAGGGCGTAAGTTCTAATATTAAACAACAGTATCGAAAATCCATGAAACTCATTCCTGCAACTGTCCAGACGGAAGGGACTTGATTTGTGACCATACCGAAGGGCCCCGTGGTGCCACAGTTTGCCAACTCCTTAACGCTGAGTGAGAGGTTTTATTATTTGAAGAGCGCAGTTCAGATTCCCTCAACTAAAGTTTTGCTAAAGACATCTATTTCCTCAAGAGCTTTACTGACTACCCTACGTGAGTTTGGCACTTAAACTTTATTCAAGATTGAACATCATATCTTGACCTTTGATATTGCCGACGTAGCTCCAGTGCAATTTTATCTTTGTTTCTTCAACATTGGAACAATTACTAGAACAGTCTTCTGTTATGTTTCCAAAAGGGGGCTAAAATACCATGTACTACGACCTCCGTGGCTTCTATTCATATAGCTGTCCTTTGTTACTAGGTGGCTTCAGGAATAGATAGATACCCTTTCGCTCACGTAGCTGAAGGGGAATGGATAATTGATCCCCGATAAGAAGTAGTTTTATACACTGTTCCGTCGTAGATAACTAGGTAGGCCAGGCAGCTGCTAGATAGATGCCCCAACGAACGAAAAAACGCCACCTTGTCTATAAGTACGTATACAATTTATATTTAAACCCAGCTTCCTCTAAAACAAATATTCCTCTACTTACCGTCCCAAAACACCAAACGAACTTTTCGCCATAATCGTTGTTTATGTAATAGAATTCTATGTTGATGGTGCTTGCTGTGACCATGGCAGCCTGGGGTCTAGTAAGGAATTACCGAAACAAATTTCTTCCGTTTTCAACACCTTCCAGAGCACCTTTTTGAGTTAAATACAATATTTGGAAGCTTACCAAATCTCACACATCGCGCTTAAACCGATGATAGCTGAAGCCAAGTGTTCTATTTGGCGCTGCTGCATCCTGCCTTAAGCGAAATGGTCACAGATCTTATTTGACTAAGACCATCCACCTACCGTGCAACCCGACGCCGACAAATTAACGAGCCGAGATCACAGCTGTCATCTTGGTTCTCAAATGGGTTGTGAAGAAATGTAGGGAACTGGACCCGTGACCTGTCCTGGACGTCTAAATATATTCTGATTCAAGATATGCTAAGATTGGATGCATGAACACTTGAATCTACAAGTAGACAAAACATGGACGTATCAATTCATTAGGCAATAAAATTGCCAAACATGACCTAATCGAACAGACACTTGAATTCAACGATGTCATTTGTGATTAATGAACTCAAATCCGTGATATTGGCTGATCACTTTTGTAACAAAAATCTCGATGAGCAGGAGCAGTCAATAGATCTCGACACGTGGGTGTCTCTGTAGCTCACTGTGGGATCCCGTTCGCAATGAGTCTATGTTGAACTGTTGCGGAGACGTAGACCTATAATATACCGTTACTGCTGCCATGCAGGCGGTAACGGAGTCGTTTCCCCGTCAGATGAACAGTCAGGCGACCTTGTTCGTGATTAGATGGGAACAAGCTAGAGCCAATATTCACCGAGTTCTTTCATGCTGGGCGGCTCGACTCTTGTCACGAAATAACTCAATTGCCTTGAGTCTACGGTCGAATATCGTGCCGAACACTTGGTGCTGAAACAGGCGGTGTCTAACTCAGGACTAGAATGAGACGATGAGGGCTATCATAGCCCATCAACTGGCCAGCTCATCGGGTTCACATTTTCACTCAACTCACTGATTACGAAGACCCTCATTCCCACTAGATCCGGGAAATAAACAAGAAGACGATCTGAATTGCGGTTTATGTACCATGTGTGTCCTTTGTGTTAGGCGTTGGCATCAGAATCATGCTCGGCAACCCCAAGTGTACAGTTACGAAGTAATTTGCTCACTGGCCGTAGCCTTTGTAGTTATACGACCTATCAGCCTTCTTCTGTAGGCTTCCAGGTAATAATAGCTAATGTCAAAGACTACTTTTCTTCTCGTCATTACTCAGATGTTGGGGTGCTCGCAAACGTGGCAGGGGCTTGTGAACAAGGCCTTGGAGTATGAGTAAACAGTTAGATAGTAAGTCCGGATTGTATCCTTTGCTTATAACTCTGCTTTAACTAAGGCTATGCCTGGAAAGTAGATAGTATGTAATCAATAATAATCAATGTCTCAAGTATTTTGACTGCAACCTTTAACCGCCCTATCATAATGACATTCTAAAGAGATTGAGCCATGAACGAATGTTTAGCAGTGTGTAAGTATTGATACTTAGATAATTACCGTACGGTGCTTCTATAATATTCATCGTATATCTTACTTGAACTGCGAGAAGAACTCCCACGTCTCAGTTGGCGAGAAGGATTGTGTAGACTCGCTCTCGAGCGGTCTCGGCGTGTGATCTCCGTCAAACGCGACCCATACGACAGGATGATCTGCAGAGCACCCAGAAAACGTGGTTTTAATGTACTCTCCGCTTCCTGAAGCCGGCTCTTGGGGCGTTTGCGATGCGCAGCCGTTATTTTTGACAAATTGGTCTCTCATCTCCCGACCACCAGTCATAGGTAAAACCTGATCACTTATGCCGTGTTGGCCGTAATAAGCGACAGGTTTGGTGCCACCGCCGCAGCCACTAATCTGCGGATTACCAGATAGTACGGCAACAGCGCGGATCTCCTCCCCTAATGAGCAGGCTAACGAGTACGACATAGCAGCACCGTAGCTAAAGCCGGTAGAAAAGCGTAGGTTTTGATCGATACAGAGGTCGGCTTCGATCTGTTCTATCACTTGTGATATGAATGTTACATCCTCGCCGCCCTGGTTTGCCCACCCGTTGTTGAGGCCATTAGGGGCGACGTAGATCGCGCCAACAGTGTCATTCACCAAAGGCGGGAGTCCATACCACGCGTAATAACCACCTTCTCCAGCAACAACCTGACTGGCTGTACCTCCGAGAGCATGAAGTGTGAAAATCAAACGGTAGGGATGATTATTGTCGTAGTTTTCGGGAGCCTTGAGGTAATATTGTCGTGATTTGCCGTTTACTGTTATTGACTGCGCAATAGTAGGGTCGCCAACAAGTTTAGGAACATTGCCGCAGCCGGACGAAGGTGTGGTAGCAATGACTCCATTCAAAGTAGTAATTATGAGGAGTTCAATAGATGTAAGCAACATAGCATAGGCTAGTATTTTGAATTCGACGACGGTGGGAAACGCAATATGAACTCAGATCTTTTGAACGGGGAAGATTCAAGACGATTCCTGAGAGGTCTTGTGTATGAAAGAGAAGACTTTACTCGCTTTTTATAATCTATTTTTATAATCTATACAACATCCATCGCTAGTAACCTTTTTAGCCGATCATGCTTCCAAGCCTAGCATTAAACCAGTATCCGGGTAACACGGTCCCAGGGTGTGTTTCCAATCATCGAATATAATGCGTCCGAAGATACACGATGCGTTGCACTATTCAGTATCATGTTCCCTAGTAGATCGCAGTTCGAAGCGTAATACCAGCAGCATTATTGAATCCTTTCTCCCAAATTCCTTTATCCTTGCTATCTATAAGAGATTCCATCCGGCTTGTCTGGTCTCCAATGCTAAAAGCCATAGCTTATGAGATTTTAGGCTTAGATAAGGCTCCGTGGAGAACCTATAGTGTTGGGAATCTAGATACAGTTACAAAATATCCACGACCCGGAGGGAGGGAAATATCCGAGAGCAACCCCCATACTCCACCTCTATTGCCGAATATAACTGCCTAATCTTGACGACATCATAGTCAAAGCGGCGGCCTTCGCGGTAGACACCGTAGTAAGTAGAATATAATGTACGTCAATGCACGTGCACTACTAACAAAGCAAACAAGAACAGGCGACTATAAACTGGTATCCTTCGCCTGTTATTGTATAGATGATCCCTAGACTTGTTGATATCCTGAGGAGGTCTAAATATCATGAAAGTGACTTTTCTTACAAGGTATTTGTTGCAATTGTGAGAGAAGGTAAAAAACTCTTCGCGTGTTAACACAGCGACGTTTACAAATATGGTAAAACGATAAGTAGCGACTTTTTTATGACTACTGGACTGTCATCCTAATGGTATTCGAAAAGCATTAAATGGGATCAATTGACTTCTTGGTTGTTGATCGAAATACTGCCTTTTTCACTTACTAGTATATTTCATATCGACGCTGTCGGTTCTACGTTTTACAACCGGACAACCTGAATAGCGGATTCAGCGGCGGTTGGAGTGAGTGACTGGTTCTTACACGCCCCCCTCGCACGTGCCTCGAGAGATGTAAAAGTGTCATTGCCAGTTTCGAAAAGTCGAATGTTTAAAATTCATAGAATACATATTATGCTTGTTAAGTACACGTGCAATCCTGTATCGGTCGCTGGTTAAGTAGAAGTATATACTACCTTAAGGGGTAAGTAGTGCTATGAGCAGCTTTTATAGTTAGCTCAGATGTCAAGCCATATGGAAGGGGCTGAAAGACATACTCCTTCTATGACCTAAAAGTGCTTACATACACAATCTTAAGACCAGCGTTCCAATTTTCTGTACTATGAATATGGGTAAAGGGATTCATGGGACCCGTCAATATTGCCGAGTCTTTCCGAATTCCTGTACTGTGTTACGGAGAGATGCCATACTTACCGGATAAATGTGCTATTGCTGGCCCGAGTCGTACCAACAAGTATCGCCAAGTACTGGCAAGGCCGGGGTCCCCTGCGACGAGCGGATCTGATAAGTTTTGCTCCACAAGTACCTTGTCTGGACCAAGACCGAACTAGGCGACTTGGGCGAGATTATCATACTGTCCCATTGCGTGATTTTTGAATATGGTGTAGTTTGTTATCAGATCTACCTAATCAAAATTTGGACGGGCGGTTTTACATACTGCCGCTGCTGTGAAACTGGTCTAACGTAAGTAAAATCTAATACGCTCCTCAATCTGTACATTTGTTTGCCTTGAGAGTGGTTCATCTAACCTCTCTTCCTCCTCTCACAGTGATTTTCAGGTAGCTGACGGCTATACCCATCTATGTGAAGGTGTGTACCTCTATTGTTCTTGGAGATTGCTTGGCCCGCTGTTTTACGCATACCTAAATCCATTTGCCCACCAGGCGACATCGGCATCCACGAACGCAATCGTGGAGATGGGTCGTACTATGTACAGCACCGGCACAGTACGGTATTATCTGGATCGCTGATTGAATATTCTCTCGCAAACATTCCGGGCTAGCGATGGCCCTAAGATGCCGAGCTGCCTCTTACTGTACCATAGGTACCTAAGTAGACGGTTTGGCTCATGGCTTTGGGTCGCGCTCATCCCTGTTTCATTGTGGGCGCTGACGGTATTCTGGAACTGAGGAGAAGTTGGCGTCTATTATAGGAGTTCACAGTAGTGTCTTCTTCCCTCCTCTGGATTCTTGACAATGAACTTACACCGCCTCGTCTCATGAAACGTTCATGATCGAGTATCAATACAAATTCGTCAAGAACGTTTTTCGTGCTTCATCCTCTCTTCCTCTAGACCAGATATCAACCGCTAGCGAAAATGACAGGCCATATTATGGATACCGCAATTGCAGCCTGTCAGTACCGTGTTCTCATAGCAGGTGGTTGCTACGGTGGCCTCTCGGCTGCAGTCAACCTCCTGGAGAAATGCGACGCTCTCGATTTGCCCATATCTATTGACGTTACGATTGTCGATGAGCGCGATGGATACTGTATGTCTACCAAACACCTGATCTTTTAGTTACCCGTTCAACACTCTAATACAGATCACTAGACCACATAATCGGCTCGCCATTAGCTATGGCATCCAAAGAATACGCACAGAAAGCTTGGGTAGATTACAAGGACGTCAAAAGGCTACAACGCCCCAACGTAACTTTCGTCCAAGGCACAATTACCAACGTCGATTGCGAGAGCAGGACTGCCATCATCTCAGAGCACAAAACTCAGAAGACGAGGGAAGAGAGCTACGATTTCTTCATCGCCGCCACTGGCCTACGGAGAACATGGCCTGTAGTGCCACAGGCTTATACCCGAGAGGCATATCTTACGGAGGTTGGAGCGCACTGTGATAGGGTGCTCGGTAGTACCGCGCCAGTGCTCGTCGTAGGCGGAGGTTGGTATCGGCCATGCTATGGCGGTTATGGATATGCTAACAGTCTCTATAGGTGCCGTTGGAATTGAGATGGCCGCAGAATTGAAACTTACAAAGCCAAGTGTTCAAGTCACGCTAGCGCACTCGAGAGACAAGCTCTTGTCCGCTGAGCCCCTGCCAGACATGGTGAAGGACTGCGCTCTTGAGCTTGCCGAGCAATCTGGCGTCGAGGTGCTCCTGAACCATCGATTGGCGAGCAGCATACCCATCAATAACTCAGATGGATCACTGCTTTATGAAGTCGAGTTCACCAACGGCCACAAGATGGTCGCGAGCGAGGTCATTACTGCCATCTCAAACAGCATACCCTCGTCGAGCTATCTGCCTCGAGATGCTCTCGACAGCGACGGCTACGTGAATGTCCGGCCCACCATGCAGTTGCCTGCTGGTGTCCCCAACGCGGAGTCGCATTTCGCTGTTGGAGACATGATCCACTGGTCGGGCATCAAGCGCTGCGGTGGTGCTTTGTACGAGGGCAAGATCGCCGCATTAAATATCCACCAAATCATGTTACAGCAGCTGCAGAAAAAGGAGCCAGAGTTCACTCAGCTTTCCGAGATCCCGCCCATGATTGGTCTGGCTGTAGGTAAGAATGGTCTCTCGTATGGCTCCGAGGGCATGAATTACGGCCCACAGGTGATGCAGATATTCTTCGAAGAGGATTTAGGTTTTAGAAGTAAGTCCTCTGATCTACGCTTCGCCCATACCGGGTCACGGTAACTAATGTTGTCGCAGTTGTTTGGGATCACCTTCGTCTTGGTGGGATCACGGCCTAGGTAGATGGATTTGTTTTAGGGCGCTAGGCGTTATGCATGAAAGGATATGGGGAAACTGAGCACAGATTGACTTTAGCATGTAGACATCATACATATTCCTTGATCAAAAATTCAAAGAAACTTTTTTGCAAATAACCTTTTTGCATTCGCTTCGTGAAATAGGAAAGCTTGAATTATATGCATTTATCTCGAACAGTATCTTACAGCTTCGGCAATAGGCCGACCAACGTGCCACCAACCGCTTTTTCGCTCTCGTGAAGAGGCGACAGTTGGAAGAACCTTTCCCTGGAGCATCGCACGAAGGCAGATCGCTTATGCGGGAGATCCACGAACTTGTCCAATCCGAATCCATGAATGAAATCGTATGCCAACACCGAGCTATTGGTATACTTAGGCTCGCCGATGATATACATGGTACGCGGGTCATCTAGGAAAATGAAGTGCATGAGGCTAGACCACCATGCCGTGACACGGTGTGGGCCACGAAAGCGCACGTCACCCACGAGCGAATGTCGACCACGATCGTAGTCGCCTGCGGTGTAATAGGCACCAAGGCGATCTTCCTGTTTACCATGAGCAGGTTAGCTAGATGTGCTTACGAATCTTGCAAGCTCAAATTTATGCGTTGCACCACCGTGGTCCCAACCTAAGCTAAAATGAACAGAATGAAAGTAATCGTAGCTTACCTTTCCCCAGTACACCTCAAAATACGCGAAAGGTATGTCATCAAAACGCGCCAATATTGTCACCTGATGCGGATCCACGTGCGCTTTGCGGAGGTACTCGCGATGTTGCTCAAGAGTCCCCGTCTCGTTCCAGCCTTGTGAGACGCGCGGGTCGTTCTGCCACTCGTGAAATAGGCGCAGATGCTCCGGATCCTGCCAGTCTAGCGCGACCATGCTGAAGTTCTCGTGCAGGTGCGGAACCCAACGACTGTAGATGACGGAGCCCGGCCGTGGTTTCGCGGGGCGCCTCGGGTGCCAAGTGAGGACTTGCCCAGGCTCCGCGGTCATGACATTTTCAAGAGGCGTGATGGGGTAGGAGGAAAGAGGTTTAGACATGGTCTCTAAGTCTTCCGGGATCCATGCCGTCCGCGGTCCGAAAGGCGATCCGGCACCCTGCCAGAACGTGCTTCGGGGGATAAGGAGCTCGTCGGTGAGGCCTGTCGCCACTGGGTGGTCGATGGCTAGAAGAACAGTCTTGAGTTGCGCCGAGAGAATCTCCTTACCGGACCCTGTGAGCAAGAGTCGAAAACCCTCCATTGATGGCCGGAGAGTAAAGAGCATGTAGATGAGCAGCCATGCTTGCCCGGGCGTAGGTGGTGTCTCGCCACTCCAAACCCAGTTTGAGCAGGGCGAACGACGGGCACGGCCCCATGGTGTGTTATTGGACTCTGGCGGTCGCTCGCTAGACTTGAGATCTATGGGCTCGGTGAAGAAGAGTTGGTCATTGTGAAGTGGTTCTGGTGGAAGACTGGCTTTGCTATCAAGGTGAAGGAGTTTGATTCGGAACAATGGGCTTGAAGTCTCAGCTGTCCGCGAAGTCTTGCTTAGACCGTAGGGAGTTTGGTATGGATGTGGGAGCTTAAGGAGCAGCTCATTGTCTGAAGAAGATGATGCCATTGTCAATGTCATTGCGTAGGAATCTAGAGCACTGATATCGATGCGACACGATTATTAGCGACCCTAACTGATGATTCGAGGCCAATGACCTTCACTTTTTCTAGTAAGTAAGGGGAAAATGTCTAGCAACTAGTAGACCATCACGATCACACTGCGCGTATGGTAGAACCGATGTATCCCGAGGTAGCAAGCATCAGTGGAGGGCGTTTCCTAGAGCGGACTTGCATAGCGCTTCTCATAGCACCAGCTGTCGTTGCGTCACGTCAGGCCAACCCATTTTATCGGCTTTCGGAACATCGTATACTAGGTAGTTGGCTGAGAGCCCACCATCTCGGCCTCAAAGCCGCATGTAGCTGAAGGCACGTAGGTGGATTGGAGCTCAGCATGTATTGTAGATGTAGATGTACCGCCTTAGAGCGGTACATCTTCAATCCACTCACTACCTAGCGCAACAAGCCAGCATCTTGGTTGGAAGGTCGGCAGAGATTTTCACCGCTAGGCCATTCGCCGGATGAAATAGCAGTCTGATTCTCATCTGGTCCGCTCTCGTCAACGAGGATTGGCCGGTAGATGTTGGGTCGTGTCTTGGCAGTCATGCATACACGGATCAGATAACTTTAAATGGCTGGTGGGTGGGTAGAGGACGATGATGCAGTCAGATCTGATAATTTTCTCTCGTCTGTCACGGTAGTTTGCTGTTCCCTGTTCGTTCGTCTTATGTGGAGCTTCGACGGATCTGATAACAAAATCCTAAAGCCGACTTCGGCACAGTATTAGCTAGCGTGCCTCTCTAGAACATCGTGTGAGTTAGGTTGTATACAGTGTGAGCATTACCGTATATGGTCGATGTTATCTAGATTCTAAACTCTTTATATCACTGGGGATTCCAATCAAAACGAGGACTAGAGGAAGTCGCGTATGCAGCAAACAAACCAGTTTTGTATTTTGGCGGCGAAACTCTGAATCGTCATTAGGAAGCAGTGCCTACTACTTGCTGCCTAAGAAGCAGTCGATACAAACAACCACTAGCCATCATTCGCAATAGCTGTGTCGTCACACGGCAAACACTGCCAGAGACCTGTTGAGCCCCGTCAAGAGAGAGCCTTGTAGCCATTGTTGGTAAATTATTATGAGGCCATAGCTGCCTGTAAGGAAATACAACAAACCTCTATCGCCCGAGATCTTCAATAGTATTGTAGATCTGGGAGACGACTTTAAAGAAATCTCGGAAAGTTTAAAGGTGTGGCGCAGTGCTGCAGACTAGCCCCAACAGCAGGATCCTGTAACAACAATATGTACCCTTGGGAGCCACAACGATAATTCCATGAAGTACTTTAAAGATGGAAAATGCTTTCGAGAAAGAGCGACCAAAATATGCCAAGTTTTGTTAACAATCACTTTTAAGGCCTATAGCATCGGCGTTTAATTCTGACTCGGCAGGGAACGAAGTCGGCTACATCATTCTTGAATTTACCTCAAGAATGACGACTCTCGCGTTGAAGAGG
The DNA here is from genome assembly GCA_022385715.1 of Xylaria cubensis. NCBI lineage: Eukaryota > Fungi > Ascomycota > Sordariomycetes > Xylariales > Xylariaceae > Xylaria > Xylaria cubensis. The sequence continues at coordinate 516,262 of MU279024.1, read as the reverse complement.
TTTTAGCACTGGGTATTATCAGCGACTACAAGTGAACAGTTTGCCGATAGTTTGGCTACAACCTAGCAATCTCTTTAATAAAGCAAGCACTAGCGTTCTTAGACAAGGGGACAAGGAACTCTTGTTCACTCGAATGTTCACAAGGCAGATTGGACAGCAGAAGTTCCACGAACTGGATCGTCGTGGCAAGTCAAAGCCAAGAACTTAATTTTTTGATATGTCGAGTCTTTAAAACTACCCATAGCCACATGTTGTTGTGTAGCCTGGTCCATGCGTGTGGCTTAGGCACACAATATTATTAGATTCTGAAAATTTGTAGACCATCTGCAATTGAAATTTATATGCAATCTCAAAAAAATGAACTATGTATGGTGAAAGCATCACAACAGGAAAGCTTCGGGGCATATTTGGATCTCGATCGTATGTGCGTTAATGGTTGGATTACACATTTCACTAACCTAGTATCAAAACGTAACGAGAAGGTGAAAATAAAGAACACAGAACAACTCCAACCTGAACAAGCCCACTATGGATTGATTCTCCTAGATTGGTGCAATAACTACGAAAAGCATTGCAGTGTCATGCGTACGTAGGTGCAAAAGACGCCTGAACAACGTAAAGATTCCTTTCATCACATCTGTAAGACTCTGCTGATCTGCAAAATTCATTAGTTTTAAGTAAGACTCTCTGCAACTCTTACATTAGTCAAGCAATATCAATCCAGAAGGGGGAACTTAGATACGGAGCCCAGGTTGTATCTATTATGCGGAGGAGTTGAAGCGCCGACCGCATTAAAGATATAACAGCCACGATAGAACTTTTCCAGAATAGTTCTGTCCATCGAGCAAAAAACAGATTGCAAGCTGTTACCGGGTGGCGGCACTCGACAGCGAGTTCTGTCCGTATAAGTATTCCATAGTTGTGCACTATGTGCAATGAGTTAAGGGAGGATTTTTTATCATCAAGTCAGCCTTACTTCCTTGAGCTTGCTCTGGGCTATATCTATATGCACTCTACATTGGAAGCTCGTTTGGATCTGTTCTTGATTGTAGGCAAGTCACCATTTCAACACTCAGGTGCATCTATGCTATACTACTACGTTGTAGCAATAACGTCTGCGCTCACTCGAAGCAACTCAAGCTGATCTCAACATCCACATAAAAAAACTAGATACTTGCACCGTTCCCTCCGCGTCTGGAAACTGCAAGCACTGTTTCTGTCGGGTCCATCGCCAGTATTCGCCATGCAGCACAAACCATCACCACCTAAGCTCCCACCTCGGCCATCTATGACCATTAGCATCTACAAGACACTTCCGGACGCAAGCAATGCCGACCTCCCTCCCAAGCCTCCCATAACCTCGAACAGCTTGAGCCCATCTAGATTTCAGTTTCCGCAAGCAGCTTTAACGCCTTCACCCAACAAAACCACTCATAATCGAAAACGCAAGTACTCGCCCCCTAGCGACAGCATCGTGGTTCCCTTACAGTATGACGAAACGGCAGAGCGTGCTACCAAGTTCCATCGGACGACTCTCAATAGGACCACCGTGAATACCCACAAGGATAGCAACAACAAAGTGACCTTTACTCAACGCGCGCCTTCCTCGAGTAGATTCATGCACCGACAACCCCCAGATATAACCAGACCAAAGACGCCACAAATCAAGCTACAGTTGATCCACGATAAGCTTCTTGCAGGCGCCAAAACTATCACAACAAGGGATCAAGAATTTTTGGCGGAACAGCTTCACAATAACCCTACGTGCGTCTCAGCCCTGATGGTGCGGCTGGTCGCTGAGCAAGTCACTGAGAAAACATACAATTTGTCACGCGGGATGCTGCTTTGGGCAAGAGGCAATAGCGAGCTCGAGTTGGTGGAATACATACTCACGGATCTACTATATACCTATGACGTGGAAGAAGCTTTCGAACAAGGGCTTATGGGGATTAGGGAAGTGACGGATCTGATCGAACATCAGATATTGCTACACGTAAGGGATTCTCGGAACCATTCTTCTTATTTTGGCAACTTCAAGAGCACAAGATTTCCTCTCCTTTTTTTTTGGTCGAGGTGGTGTCTGGAAGCGCTCTAGGTGCCGATAGCTGACACCAAGTGTTGCAGGATATCCAGGTGGAACGTGAGAAACGTGAGAAACATTTAGAGAAGGCACAAAAGAAATTGGCAGAACATTCTACAACCAGCGCGAGTTTCGATGCTGATCACTGCGCAAGTGATATTGGCTCAACCGACATGGACTTGAGCGAGGAAGATTGCTGAGTGTGGTCAGGGATGAATTAAGAGAAAGCTAGGGACGAGGTAATCACAATGAATCTGTCTGTATCTAGATAAAGAGTTAAGGCTGAGTTAGACGCAGGTGGACAAATCTGGCTAGATCTATTAGATATGGTAGTTATCACTCGGCCATGAACATGTAAAGTTTATGCAAGCGAATAGAGAATCTAAAACTGCCATAAATATTCAAAACGAAATTATGGAGTAAGAGCTAATGGTCCCATCGCCTTAATTACTCTTTTTAACATATCAATCAGCAGCATTTGGATGCTTGACTTAGGAAGTAACGCTTAATGACAGTCGTTAGCAGCATAAAGAAAGTTTTTTAAAGAAAGTTTTAAGTCTTAAGTTTGCTAACTCAACCTAAAATCACTCAAAGGGGATTCTGAGTGCACATGGGATAATACTAGGCCTCATTTCGACGATTTTAGGTTCTTCCCGGCTCATGGCAGCAAACCCGAAGACGAGACTAGAGTACATAGTTTTTAGACAGCTAGGTTCTCAACAGACTTTCTCCCATCGGATACTTCGCAAATCGAAACTTAGAAAATTCGGACATCTTATAAGAAATACAACGTCACTGTCAGAGAGCTAGTTCACGGCTACCCTATGGTGCAGGACTAGTGAAATCTGTGTATATAAGTAACTGAACCCCCTTAATCTAGGTGGTTTAGGATTCCATTGATCATTCTATTGAGCCTAACTACCCTCCTGGCTGCAAGCAGGTCTCTCTATTCACCCAGTGGCACATATTCTCAGACAGTCACTCATCTACGATATCATCTGCTCCAAGACACCGTTTTCTTTCACCACTCCTGACTCACGAGAACGAAGTCATTGCCTCCTAAGCTTTTGCTTCACTAGCGCACCACTACCATACCACAAGCCAACATGGATGCGGATCTCCAACGAGTTCTTGACGCGCTAGTCAGAGCGCCGCGTGACGTTGATGAGGACACTCAATATCGTTTCGCCAGTGTCATTAACATCGATAATGTTAACCAATTCGAAATGGTCAACACCCTTACGTATTCCGTGAAAAATCTTTGTTGGCGACTGGAGGTCCGCCTTTCGCTCTGGTATACCTATCAAGTCAAGGAGTACAGAATTGTGCTATCCCTACTGGACGAGCCTAGTATTAGGGGCAACACGAACGGCGTCAATACGGAAGCAAGCGTCCGTAGGCGTGGCCGGTCATTTTCTGAGTTTCGTCTTAGTCTGGAGATAATAGAGGAGGAACCAGATGAGCAAAGGGATGGAGACTAGGAGAAGGCATCAACATTTAGAAATTTCAGAGGCCAAGCAGAAGCAAACCCGACTATCACGAAACATAACTGCAACACTATACCCTATCAAAAGATAGAATATTGTCAAGTCGGAGACTTGACCATCTGCACTTACTTATATAGTTGGAGCCGTGACACCGACAACCCGCATCACATCCACTAGCGGTGGGCAAGGATGGTAACCCTAATGTCAGGAGAGAGGGTAAATATATCCAAGCCCCGAACAAAGACCTCTTCCACATGATAATCTTAGAAAATTAGAGTCAAATGCGTATGTTATTGTTCTATATATGCTCTATGATAATTAAACAGCAGTGGATGCATGTGCAAGTACAGTGATTAAATCGTACACCATAGACATATTCTTATGCACCCCTCTATATCTTCTTCTATCCAATCCCAATGTGCCTGAATGCTAGTCTAAAGCTTTTCTAAACGCTGCTTTCTTAGGATTTCCTCCCCAAACCGCGCCATCTCGAATTTCTTTACCTTGCCGCTTCCAGTCAGGGGTACGTTAAGAGGAACACCGTTCTCGCCAAGCCAGAAGACGTGCGCAGGCGCCTTATGCCTACCTAGCTTGAGCTGAACCCATTCCTTGATATGTTGATCGGTAGGGCGTTTACCGGCAGGGCTCTCGCTCTGCAGGAACGCGGCAACGGCCTCGCCGTAATGGGCGTCTTTCACGCCCGTGACAATGGCGCGCGTGATATCCGAGTGCGCCATGAGCCGCTCCTCGATCTCGAGGGGATATATATTCTCGCCGCCGCGGATGATAATGTCCTTGAAGCGGCCCGTGATGGTGCAATATCCTTGGTCGTCAAAGATGGCCTCGTCGCCCGTGTGAAGCCATAGCACGCCTGCCTCATCGCGGATCATCACCTCGGCCGTCTTCTCCGAGTTGTTCCAGTACCCGGCTTGTAGCTGGTATCCAGCGATGCAGAGCTCGCCGCGCATGCCCACTGGTACTATGTTGCCCTCGTGGTCGACGATCTTGGCGCGCGCGTGCGGCATTAGTGTTCCAACGGTAGTGAGCCGCTTTTCGATGGCGTCGTCCGTGAAGGCGTTGAAGCATGTGGGTGATGCTTCTGTCAGCCCGTAGCTGCTTGTGAACTCAGTCATGCCGAATCGCGAGATCAACAGCTCCATTAGATACCGAGGAACAGGCGCACCGGCAATTATGCCTGTCCTCAGGTTATCGCAGTTGAAGCCAGGTGGTGTTGGTAGACTAAATAGTGTGTCGAACATAGCCGGTACGCCATGAACTGCCGTACAGTTCTCGTCGGAGATGGCGCGAAGTACGGCTACAGGATCAAAAGTCTCCTCTGGGTAAACGATTTTAGCACCGTGGGTGATCACAGCCATCAGGCCCAGGACGAGGCCGAAACAATGGAAAAGTGGCGGCGGGCAGCACAAAATATCATCAGCTGTTAGACACATGCGATCACCGATGAAACGGGCGTTATTCACGATGTTATGGTGCGTCAACATCGCCGCCTTTGGTAGTCCCGTTGTTCCACTGGTGAATTGGAGATTGCAGACGTTATGAGCGAGAACTTTTCGTCCATGCCGGTATAAGTGACTGTTGCTCATTCTTCGCCCCTGCTTAATGAGATCTTTGTATGTTGGGTATGTGCCTGACTCTCCCCTCAAAATCACAACATCGGGGCGTTGTTTCTGAGCTGCTATCTCTGCAAGGAGCTTCGAGTTATCCACCTTGCCGATCTTCTTCGTTGTGAAGAAAACCTTGCAATCTACAGCTCATGTTAGCTATCAACCTGGTTTCGATATGGGGCATGAGTGAAATACCCGAAAATTTTAGAGCATACTGAGCTTCAGTCAGCGTGTAAGTGTTGTTGAGAATGACCAGTATGGCACCGATGCGAGCCACAGCGAAGAAGACGGCAGCGTACTGCTCACAATTTCCGGCCATTATTCCTACGCGGTCTCCGACACCGATCCCAATCGACATCAATGCTCTCGCCAACTGCGAGCTTTGTTGGTTGAGCTCATTGTATGTCCACCTAGCCCCAGTCCACGGAGTCACTATACACTCTTGGGTTCCGTGGTGCTGGCATTGTAGATCTAGGAGCTCACCTAGCGTCAAATCTACTAGTGGGGGATCAACAGGGCCGTATAGAACCGATAGATTCTGCCTTTGAGATTGCGGTCGATATGAAAGCGTCTGGACAACCTCTGGTGTAGCCATGATGTCCAATAATTTGAAGGGTGAGCAGTGGAATTACCATCTTGGGATCACGACGCTATATGAACCTCTAAAAAGACCCCGTCATATAAAGAGTAGCTTAGAATCTTCAGTGGGCTCTTTCAAACATGACGTAAAAAAAGAATTTCCTCTTTTAGTTTGCACTCCGCTAGTCCCTCTTCTTAGCATAGCAGAGTTCAGACTGACGAGGTCCGGTAAACACGCCATGGCATGAATGGTACGAGACCGGGGTTCAGATTCCATATGGAAGAACTCGCTTGAGCTAAGCCGAGATTGGTAGTCGAACAGTGAAATTCTGGGACCCCCAATTCAGCGGTTCGCTTCGGAGTAAGAGATGTTTCGACCCAAACAAGTCCAGAGTTTGACTACGTAGGTCAACGGTTTCGAGAGCAATTCATAGCCTGTAATTAACTTACGTAGCTAAAGGGAGATGCTAGACTGGAAACAGGAAGACTCTGGAAAAAGGGAAAACTAGGTAAAACTACGTCAATCGTTACTAGATTCTTGCTAAGGGCGAGGGGTTTTCACTCAACAAGCCGGGCCCGTAGGCTGGAATTGCCAAGGATGTAGACAACGACATGAGGGTGTGGGTCGAGAAAAATCTAATCAGCGGATCAGATAAGATTAAACCAGATCAGTGACCCATCGCTACATGATTAGTACAAGGTGCCCAGGATGTGATGGGGAGGGATTGCGAGATCGGACAGTGTAAGTGTAAGGATGAGCTGTGACAGCGGACATCGTCCTTTAAAGGCTGTTCGGCTAGAAAATCTCGCCGGATTAGCCCCTGTATCCTCTTCTTAGCTCGGTGTTCGCTACAACGGTAAGTCGAAGCTGGTGGAGATTCGGATAATATTAGAGCGTAGTATCTATGTATGAATTCGATTTGAGTCTAGTATTTCTATGTTCTATTGCTATACAACTCTATAATACTGTTCCTTTGACCTGTTTCGATAGGCTGAGCCGACTGTCTCTCCATACTAAGACTGCGCCAATTTCGAGAAGTGATACAAGAGTGCCGACAATGCACATTCTGGCCTGTGACTTTGCATAAGCAGTTATGATGGCTGAGCGAGTTGCGCTCCCCATTGGATAACTCAGCTGTTTCTTTAGATCAGAAGCAATGTGCCCTAGTTCAACGGGATTTAAGTCTGGGAGCAACTCTGCGAGAGCCCCAGGAAGCGTGGAGTTCCAAATCGCACCGCTAAGCGAACTACCCATCGCTGACCCAATGTAAGTAGCTAAGGATAGAATAGCCATGGCAGAGGCGATTTCTGCGTGGCGAGCAACTGCCATGACTGCCATTGACTCGCAAATGACAAGCGTGCTCCCACCAACAGTTAAAAGAACCTGGCACATGATAACCCATATGATATGAGTGTCAGGTCTTCGAAAGAATATCATGAGGGCGCCCCCAATGATATGCACAGGAAGAGCTGCTACAGCCAGCCACTTAAATCGGTCAGATCTGCGAATCAAGTAGCCTACTACAAGTCCCCATATAGATGACCCAATGCTGTAAATCTGGCCGATTAACCCAGCTTCAGTGATGCTCAGGCCATGAACTACCTGGAGATAAGATGTATAGTACCCGTCCCAAGCAAAATAAGCGACAAAAATTGTCATGGACAGCAAACACGCGCCCGCGACGTTACGGGAACACAAAAGTGAGAATGCGATGAACGGTTTGCCGGCATTTCTCTCGTGAAAGCCGAATGCAATAACAAACGCAAATCCTAGAAGAAGAGTAACTGTGTAGGCATTGAGGCTAGTGCTCTTGGTGGATTCACTAGTGAGGGAGAATGGGACTAGTATTAACGTGATGCCGGCGCTAAGTAGTAAAATTCCCATTGCTACATCTATTAGCATTGCCTCGGACAACCTGAAGCACTCGGGGTCTTACCGTCATAGTCAACTAGATAGCGATAGATCTTTCTTCTAGTCCAAGGTTCAGGCTTGGTGGACTTTGAGAGCAAGCCCAACATCTTCGCCTTCCTCATATTCAAAATCAAAATACAGAAGAGTGGGATAGATAGCAAGACGAGGCAGATTGACGAGACAGCAAATGCCCATCTCCAACGACCATTTTCGGTGAAGGAACTCGCGATGACTGGACCAATAAAAGTTGTGACCAGATACGGGGTAGAGCTAAAAGCTACAGCGAGGGACCGGTTCTTTAGGGAGGATGTATCGGCAACTATAACTTCGAGGATATAGGAGAAACCACTAATTCCTACTTGATAGAGGACCTAGAAAAACAGTGAGCGCAGAAGGCTTTGAGGTTTTGCCTGGTAACACTGACATGGGCAGCCGCGTAGGTTTGAACATCCCGGCAGAGAGACATAAGCAACAAACCTAAGGCGGCGAGAAGAGTCATCGACGCAAATCCTTGGGCACGACCCCAAGAATCGATGATCTTGGCTACGGGAAGTTTCAGCACACCGCTGAGAACATTCGAAACGATAGCGATGGTGGGTATCAACGAATGGGACGAGAACTCGCTAACAACATATGGCATTAAGTTGAAGATGACCTGCCACTGGAGGGCGTTGGTGAAAGTACATAGATAGATACTGGAATAATGTCAACCGTGAACTGGTCTATACGTCAAAACTCGTCGGCGTACAATAAGTAGGCAGTCAAAAGCGCAGCTCTTGACCAGACTTGGTTGATTGCATCTGCTTGTTGGACGCCGCCGTGTGAAGAGTCGGCGGGAGCGCGCTGGGGGTCTTCATCATCTTCCTCATCCTCTCTCTGGGGGTTTACCGTGACAATAGCATCGTTCTTCCCGAAAGTAGACCCATAGCTGGCTCTCACGTCGCCATCGTACTCATCATCACTACTGCTGGAGGCAGGGCTCAGCAGTGGCGCCTGGCTGCTGCTAATGCTGTTGCCACCGAAGTCTTGCATATTGATAGACGTTAAAACACGTCGATGGACTTTAGACATTGCGGATGGAGGACATGGAAATTATTAATTATTAATACTGTATGCCGTATACATTTCTCCGCGTGTTGCCAACAGCCACAGGGGTCACAGTGACGTGTCAGCCGGTTGGGTTTTAGCCAGGCCGTCGGCTCACGAGTTACACTGGGAGTGGTGGAGAACGTGGGATGATTTTCCCTCGATATTTGTAAAATCAGTTAGGCGGAAGAGGAGGAAAGATGCCACACCCAATAATTCGCGCTGAGGCTTGTAAGTTCCAGTTAATTTGGGTAGCTGCAAAAGCCTCAATACTTCGCTCAGCCACCAACTGAAACGCTTGTCACCGGCCTAGCACCCCTTTCGTACTAGTGCCATCAGATAAGCCAAGTCCCTGTCTCGGCCATGGCTTCGGGCCAATAATTTAGGTAAGGGTTTGTTGTACAGTACACTTGTCGCAAGTAGGTACCTTAGGTACAACGCTAAGGTGGTGTGATGGAGCTGCTACAGCTGTACAGTACATCACTATAATTTCCCATACTGTATTATAAGTCCTGAAAATTATCTTATCTGATCCGACGATTCTGCACGCTACGCCCAATCTATGCTTAGTCCTTCTGCCATCTCCTACCACACCAAGCTTAGTGCTGTGCCCCTCGACTTCATCGTGCATCAACCCGTTTCTCGGCGACAGGGTCGTTGGTTCTGGAAAAGGTACTCCTGCCTGTCTTGAACCCTGAGGTACAGCTTTGTACCTCGTGGGCTCGGCAATTATGGTTACATGTCAAATGTCAACGAGCTACTGGCAGACACAGACCCGCTCAGAATCAGAATTATACTACGAAATTCATCATCCATGGACTGTAGCGTCGCATCACATACCCTTATAGTGCTGTTACCTACCGTAGATGGCTCTATGCTGGTCTAGTACATCGGGCTCCGCTGCCATTACCGTTGAGATTGCATTCCCAAGCCTACAAGCTCATCACGGCATGTGGGTATTCATGGGGCAGAAGATCCTGTTGTCGCTGCTACATGGTGGCAGGGCAAATTTTACGAAATCTACTTAGATCTTTTCATCATGGCACCGTCCTTCCTTTCCCCTAAGTTCTCTTCTTCTTTCCAACGTAGTCGGTGAATAATTGCAGCAATCGGCGACGAATTCGCTGGCTAAGATGGGTGCTGGTTCGTCATCAGGGCAAGAAGCCGGTAGTGTGCCTCCGAGCCCCGATTTGGGTAGCAACACTGGCAAGACGGACGATGAAAAGAATGATACGCCTTCGAGAGCATCAAGAGTATGTTCACATAAACGGAGGAAACACTCTTGGTCACTAACCTATATCAAAGATCTTTGGCAGCATCTTTCGCTATTTTCATTTACTTAATTACGCGGAACCCACTGCTTTTGACTATGCGTTGCTCATAATTGGTACTATTACGTCAATTGGTGCCGGCATACCATTTCCCATTCTCGGAATCCTCTTCGGAGAGCTTGTCGATGACCTTAATGGGGCAACATGTGCAGCCGAGGGGACTCCGATATCAGAATCGCCCGAGGATTACCAGGCGGCTATCAATCAGAAGATTCTCCTTGTCGTTGCCGCCGCATTAGCGCAATTTGCACTCATATACCTATACAGCGTGTGTTGGAATCTTTTTGGAGAGAGGCTTGCACACCGACTTCGGGAGAAGTATTTCCGGTCACTACTGCGCCAGGAAGTCTCATTCTTCGATAAACTACCGGCCGGTGAAGTCTCATCTCGACTGAGCGCTGACATCACTACTATTAAGAACGGGACATCGGAGAAGGTCGGCGTGTACCTCGGTGTCGTATCACTCTTCATCACCTCCTATATCATCGCTTTCATTAAAGGGCCAAAGCTTGCTGGCATTCTTGTGTCTCTTGTTCCCGCATTCCTTATAATGACATTTGGTGGCGGCCACTATGTTGGGAAATATGCCACGCTCGCGTCGGAGCACATCGCTTCCGCCTCTTCGATTGCGCTTGAAAGCCTGTCCAACGTGATGGTCGTCCATGCATTTAGGGCTAACGATAGGCTCGAAGCCAAGTTTGCGGCAGAGCTTAGCTTAGCTAAGAAAGAAAGCATAAAAAAAGCCGTCGCAGTTGCAACACAGTCTGGTCTGTTATACTTCATTGCTTTCGCTGCTTGCGGCCTTGCTTACTGGCAGGGAAGTATCACGATTGCAGATGTCGTTGCAGGTCGAGAAAAAGGGACCTCTGTTGGATCGATTTACACCATTATATTCATTCTTGTTGACGGTAGGAAACCCAATTGCTAAATATGCTTTAGTGCTAACTGAGATGTAGCTTCTATCGTTATTAGCCAAGTTTCGCCTTATTTGCAGATCTTCAGCTCTGCAGCGGCTGCTCTAGATAAACTCAAGACAGACATAGACCGCCGGTCAAAGATTGATGGCACAATCGAGGGCTCAGACGAAGCGTCAGCACACCCCCCTGAAGTATTCGAAGGTGATATACGGCTAGAAAATGTGGCATTCACGTATCCTTCCAGACCTGATGTCCCCGTCATTCAAGATGTGTCCCTACGATTTCCAGCCAGACAGACTACAGCAATCGTAGGGTTGTCTGGTAGTGGAAAGTCCACAATTGCTGGCCTGGTCACTCGATTATACGATGCCGATCATGGTGATTTGTTTCTGGATGGACGAAACATACGGGATATCAACGTGCATCAACTGAGAAGTTATATCGGTCTCGTTCAACAGGACCCTATGCTGTTGAATCGTTCAGTCCTTGAGAACATCGCTCTTGGCTTAGTCAACTCCTCTCGTCCGGAACACGCGATCTATCAACCCACTGTGCTGGGTAGCCAATTATCACAAGTTGCAGAAGCTGTGCGCGGTGGTGAAGATGTTCTCAAGGCGGCAGAAGCGCACGGTGAAGAGATGGTCAAGGTCACTCGGATGATTTTACAGGCTGCAGACCTGGCTGATGCTGGAGTTTTTGTGGGTAATCTCGAATTTGGACTTGGTACGATTGTTGGTCCCAATGGTGATCTCCTCAGCGGTGGCCAAAAACAGAGAGTGGCTCTTGCTAGGGCATTGGTGAAGGATCCGAGAATCTTAGTACTGGATGAGGCGACCTCTTCCCTTGATTCCGCTAGTGAGCAGCGAATCCAAGCCGGTATCGAGAAAGCATCAGTGGGTAGGACGGTAATATCGATCGCACATCGGCTTGCCACCGTCAAGAATGCCGACAAGATTGTCGTTATGCGTAATGGAAGAGTTATAGAGCAAGGCAATCACAGCGAACTAATGGCGAAAGACGCCGACTACGCTGCGTTAGTGAGACTACAGAATCTAGGATCTGAAGCCTCTAGTATTAGTACTACACAGGGAGATGGACTACCAGCCGATATTAAGAAAAAGCCAAGCTCCTTCACTGACGACGATATGGGAGAGATAGCTGAGACAACCAAACCTGGCAAGCAAGAGGTGGCGATCAAAGATTTAAAGGAGGGGGAACCTGATCAACCACCAGCCTGGTCGACTATGAAAAGGCTGGGATCGTTCACACGACCTCATCTATTATGGTTATTTATTGCATTTTTTGGATCACTCATTGTTGGTGGTACATATCTTGGCTCAGCGCTGATCTTTGGTAACACTATCGGCGCCCTCAGCCCCTGCAATACCGAACAAGCGATTAGAGCCGCAGGGAGCCTTTTTGGCTTGCTATACTTTGTTCTCGCTATCGCCGAGTTCTTCGCTAACGGAACTAGCTGGTCGCTGTTCGGTCTAGTAGCCGAGAAGATCTTATACGTTATCAGAGTGTTATCTTTCCGCTCCCTGTTCGACCAAGATCTTCAATGGCATCAATCAGAAAGTCGAACACCATCGTCATTGCTTTCATTCATTACGAGCGACACAGCCGCCATTGGTAGTTTGACAGGATCTATCATCGGAACCATGTTCTCAATTTTTGTTAATTTCATTGGTGCAATCATTCTCTCCCATATTGTCGCCTGGAAGATCGCAATCGTAGGTCTCGCTATCGTGCCTCTTATGCTCGGCGCCGGATTTATGAAATTATGGATTGTCGCCCGATTCGATGAGAAACACGGAAAAGCTTTTGAGAAATCAGTCGGCATATCTGTCGAAGCCGTAAACTCTATCAAGACCGTCGCAGCCCTTTCCCTAGAGCGAGAGATTCTAGGGACGTACCGACGTTCTCTTGAAGCGCCCCGCAAAGAAGTGACACGTTCTATCATCTGGTCGAATTGTTTCCTAGCATTATCCATGAGCATCTCCAACCTTCTTTATGCCCTTATTTATTGGTGGGGATCGAAGCAAATCGTGTCGGGATTGTATACGCAAACACAGTTCTTCATCGTACTAGTCTCACTTCTTGTGAGTGCTCAGCTCTGGGGACAACTCTTCACTCTCGCACCAGAAATCACTCGGGCTGGCCGGGCTGTAGGGCGTATCTGTGGTCTTATTGACCTCGGATCATCAAAAACAATCGGTAAAAGACATGACATGGAGGCCATGGTCGAGTCGAGAACATTAGCACCAACGCCAGGGCAAGGACTTGCTGTCAAATTTAAACAAGTCAAGTTCTCCTATCCAGCTCGGCCCAATCGTCAAATACTAAAGGGACTCGACATCGATATCACGCCAGGCCAGTTCTGCGCTCTTGTTGGGCCCAGTGGTGCTGGCAAATCAACAATCATATCATTGTTAGAGCGCATGTACAGCATCGAGTCTGGGTCTATTGAAGTCGGAGGATTCGACATCAGCTCCAAGAAAGAGCCCGTATTCCGAGATGATATCGGGCTTGTGCCGCAAGACAGTGTGCTTTTTGACGGAAGTATTCGCTTCAACGTGGCTCTGGGGGCCCGTCCGGGAGTCGAGCCGTCGGACGCTGAGATCGAGGAGGCGTGCAGATTGGCGAACATACATGACACAATCGTTGCGCTACCTGAAGGGTATAATACCCAATGTGGAAACAACGGTGGGCAGCTCTCTGGCGGTCAACGACAGCGCCTCTCAATCGCTCGAGCTCTCGTGCGGAAACCGCGACTATTACTCCTCGATGAGTCGACGAGCGCTCTAGACGCCGAATCCGAGCGGCTGCTACAAGATGGGTTAGAGAAGGCGACGCGGGGTATCACAGTCGTGGCAATCGCACATCGCCTTCACACTATCCGACGCGCTGACATGATCTTCATGATCGAAGACGGTCGGTGTGTGGAGAAAGGCTCACATGAGGAGCTTATGGTGCGCAGTGAAAACTATAGGGTGAATGTCCTGCATCAAACCCTGGAAGGTTAGGGGTAGTAAAACTCGGTAATCGACATCCAGGACGAAGTATCGCAGATAAGCGGAGTACGAACCACATCCCTGGTGTTCCAGGGGTTAGAGAAAGGCTTACAGATGGATTAGACAAAAAAAACACAAATAATGTAATCAATCAAATTTTGATACCAGTTCGTTCCCCAGAATTTGCAATGAGGCTATCGTCACATCGTGGGGATCCTGGAGAAGTATGGGGAAGATATTCCTTCCGTTGCTCCTAGTCAAACATGACTCCAGATCAGCATCTCTGGCCAATCATAATGACGGGACAATCCCTTGCACCGAGATCAAGTAGCTCCTCGACATGGCCTAAGTGGCGAGAACAATCAAACGCTCAGGGTTCAAGGGTCGACGGGTATAGGGCATTGGCGCTCCCCAACCTTGGGGATTTACGCACGGATGGGGAGTGTCAAGCGGAGAGATAATAGAGGGTAGGTTCGAGTCCGATTGGTACTATCTAGACTTGTCGAGATGGTGTTTATCGGTTCTGACTCGAGCTTGCGCATAGAGCTACTGGTAGCTTTGTGTGATACAACAGTCTGCCTTGCGAATAGGAGTAAGCGCCTAAGCTAAGAGTGTCGGAGAATTCAGCTGTATTTGTTCTGGATCTTTGAGCTCTGGCTTCCGTTCTGCCGAGCGCGGTGATACGATAAATGCATGCGGCTTGCAGGGTGTAGTTAGCGTATGGGAGCATGGCAAAGTGCGCCCACTATCCAAGTCGTGAGGCTTCCGGTGCGCTAGGAACACGGCGGGCCAAGCCACTATCGGAGTGGGCCGGCAGGGACCCGGCGAGTCGCTAAACTATTGTATGTGCTTGGGTGTAAGCGCAACGGCTTGCTCCAGACAGGAGACGATCTCGACGACTACGTCACGAGAACGGTCGCATGGTATCACCATTGCATCGTATCGCTTTGACCTCTATTATTTCAATATGTATGACACAACATTACAACGTGTATCACAATAAAACTCTATCGACACACCCATGCTATTCCACGATCCCATACAACCCCGCGATGGGAATCTGCTATCCTACCATCTAGACTCTACCGGTAATATCTAGGTACTCGTGTTGATGCAGTCGAAGAAACGTAGTGGTGGTTTAGCTGAACCCCCGTCGAAATGGTTGCTACCCATACTTACAGTTGCACACGCGCTAGCGGGGCGAACCACGCGATATGGGAGCCCCAAAAACCACCCCATTGGTGATCAGCATCCTAGTTAGCTGACTCCAACATCCCACCTTGTCGCTGTCAACCTTTGCATGAGGCGGGGCTTCGCTTCGACAACGTGAGGGGGAGCTCTGTTGCTGCTGTTCATCTGTTGGTACACTACTTAGCGAAGCATTCCCATTTAGACGATGGGCTCCATACCTGTGCGATGCTTCTCAAGAGTATATATAGGACCTTGCGTTCATGGCCAATATGGAATCAAACTCTAATCAATCCAGTCCACAAAGCAAAGCATCTATCTATATAACAGTGAGATACCGGTTCCTAGAACAGCCCTTGAAGTACGACCAATCGATACCCCTGAAACTATCCGATAAATATCATGTCTACAGACATCCCAACTGAACAATGGGCTCAGGTCCTGGAGCAGAGAGGCGGCAGTATGTACTGCCATCATGTGTCCTTTTAGGCAACTGTATGTGCTAATAATCCACACAGGTGTTGTACACAAGAAGATTCCAGTTCCCAAGCCCGGCCCTGATGAGGTTCTGATCAACATCAAGTACTCTGGTGTCTGCCACACCGACTTGCACGCTGTGAAGGGTGATTGGCCTTTGGCCACCAAGATTCCGCTCGTCGGTGGCCATGAGGGTGCCGGTATTGTTGTCGCGCGCGGCGAACTTGTCAAGGACGTCGAGATTGGTGACTACGCCGGTATCAAGTGGCTAAACGGATCATGTATGAGCTGTGCTTTTTGCCGGACGGCCGACGAGCCTCTTTGCCCCGAGCCTGATCTTTCCGGCTACACCGTCGACGGCAGCTTCCAACAATACGCCATCGGCAAGGCTGCCCACGTCGCGCGGATACCGAAAGATTGCAACCTAGAAGCCATTGCACCAGTATTGTGCGCCGGTCTGACCGTATATAAGGGCCTTAAGGAGTCAGGGGCGCGGCCCGGTGAGTTCGTCGCTATCGTCGGCGCCGGCGGCGGTCTTGGCAGCATGGCTCTTCAGTACGCCCGCGCCATGGGTCTCCACGCAATCGCCATTGATGGCGGCGCGGAGAAGGAGAAGATGTGCAAGGAGCTCGGCGCCACTGCCTACATCGACTTCATGACCAGCAAGAACCTCGTCGAGGATGTCAAGAAGGCTACCCCTGAAGGTTATGGCCCCCATGCTGTGCTGCTACTTGCCGTCAGCGAAAAGCCGTTCCAACAGGCTAGCGAGTACGTCCGCTCGCGTGGTACTATCGTCTGCGTTGGTCTACCTGCCAATGCTTTCTTGAAGGCTCCCGTCTTCGACACTGTTACCCGGTATGCTGGACCCCACCCTTTTCTACTTCCCTCGATGATAAACGGCAACTTGATGAGTACATATTGCTAATGCATGGAACAGCATGATCAACATCAAGGGAAGCTACGTTGGTAACCGTCAAGACACAGCCGAGGCCATAGAGTTCTACCGCCAGGGACTCATCAAGGCCCCCTATAAGGTTGTTGGCTTGAGCCAGCTGCAAGAGGTGTTCGATTTAATGGAGCAGAACAAGATTTCCGGCCGATACGTTGTTGATACCAGTAAATAATTGTAATATATTTTCCGGGCAACCATTTTATATAATTCTAGCGAGCGACAGTGACGAATGAAGAAAAGTTTTAATATGATATTCCCTTTAATGTCCGCCCTTACAGTTCCTGTCTTCATTATCAAAAAGTTACCGATGCCATTAAATGGGTGAATTCTTTAGCCATCTAAGCAATCACGGAACATTTGAAATATCCTACCTGGACTGTATCTGAAGCTGAAAGACACGGGCATAAGCTGGGTTGTCTTGCCCCCCTTATGCCATGAGCAATTTTCCAGTACCAAGGTTAGATACTGAATTGCAGTATCAATAATGAGGTAGCATAGGCCTCCTCCCCTCACTGTAGTGGACGCTCGGAGGGGCCCAGACCTCCTGCATATGTAGTCACTTCGTGTGACTGGGCGCGCACAGCTACAGTAGTTACGTGGGCGGCTGTCAAGGTTGTTATATAAAAATAAGTTCGAATCACATCAATTGCCAAGCTCTAATCAGTTAGGTTGTCTCTTTCATCTGCGATTATGCCTGTTGACATTCCTGCATACGTGTCAGCCAAGGCCTTGTAAGTGCGCGAGGGCATATTGAATATCATGCGGACCGCGGCATTTCACGGCTATGCTGAACAGCTAGGTAGTAAACAATTAGGTATCAAACCCCTACCTACCTAATCCCACATTTTATTAGAACATGACAAATCTCTTGTATGATACGCCTTCCTCCCTCCTTTGCACATGTATGATAGAGGATTGCTGTAAAAATCCAGGTGTTTTACATCCATAATTAGAGTTCTCCAAACTATCTGCCTTCTTTGTCTTTGTGAGGTCGTTACTCTAATAAACTTAATATTTCAGGGGGGCATTGAACCTATCATTTGGCCACGTGAGAGGTATATAACTTATGAGCCCAAATAGGTTGCTTTCTTATATTTTCTTTGATATAGTCCAGAAGATCACGTAGATACAGGCAAGTGGAGAGCCTCGCAGTTGCATGACAATAACATTTAAACTTTGAAAACTTGAATTCATTCTTAAGAAAAAAAAAATATGTAATAGGTTTGATTACATTTTGAACCTTTGAAAATTAGAATTTGAGTTGACCGTACATCGATTCGTACATGTTTATGCAGAACCAGCATGGAACCTAAACTTATATAGTAGGACCGAAACTCCGCCGCATGGGCCAGGACATTCTGTCTCCTTGTCCCGTGATGCCTTCCTCTAACGTCTCCATCAGAAGCCGGCGGTCCTGCAGACGGAGAGGCGGCGAGAGGCGTTGATGGTGGGAGGTGATAGGAGGAGGCCGATTGAGCAGCGGCCGTGGCGGGACGTGCAGCATGGGTTCTATTATCCTTATGTCCCTTACGCTACTCGTGCTACTGACTCTGGTATTGTCTTGATGATCTTGTTCACCGCCATCACCTCTATTAGCGTATGGGGTCTGTGGAACTGACCGCCCTCGCGTCTGCACAAACAATGGTGCGTCAAGTATGTTCGGCGCGGTCGATGACTGGTGACGGCTCCGTATCAGGTTTAGTAGGCACCTACACCATTCCACCATTTGCCATTCGCTCCAAAAGCTGAAACATAATTTTACGACGCCGCGGTCGTCCGACTGCCACCAAATCTGGGCTTCGTAAGAGCCTGGATGGATATCGAGTCTTCTGATTAGCGGGCCTCCCGGCAGGATGAAACAAGATGAAGCGTGGCTACATACCTGGTCGAATGTAGCAGTGAACATCTATAATGTGCCGCAGATATATTCTGCCCTTCATCAAAAGCTTATAAGGCTGGTCAATTACGTTGCCTTCTTCCGCTGTTTCGTCAGGCCTGAAAGATCTTGGTCTTATCTCGTTAGTAAGCTTTCGTTCTGCTAAGCAAAGCACAACATTCTCGAATAAGTAGACGCGAAACTGTAGATCAACGAAAATATCATGATTAGTACTACATCAAGTAGCGAGCTATTCGGGAAGTGACTTCGAATATAGACTTACCTCTTTCGGTTCATTTTTTCGATCTGTTGCGATACTTAACCCGTCTACTCGGATAAGGCCACCGAATAGTTGGAACCTAAGGCTTTTCCAATCTTTGACACGCACAATCAGGTCTTGGAGCGCCTGGCTGAGCTCGCTTTGTCCGATCTCTCCTTCAGTGATTCTGAGCATATACTTCAAGAGTCTTTCGCCCTCGGTAAAATCATTTTTCTGAGCTGGCGAGATCGCTCCTATTCCTGTCAAGTCTCCTAACAGCATGCCGAGAATTTCCTGGAAGAAGTGAGGTGTTCGAGGAAACATCTGGAGCGACTTTGACAGCAGCTCAAGACAGTTTGTGACGGACGTCTTGTCTCTCTGCACGGGCGAGTTATTACGTTTCTCAAAAGAAAGAACGTCCTGAACTGCCCTCCTGGCCTTTTGCTCTTCTATCATCATCGATGTGCGATGTGTCTCAGCTGTAACGGACCACTGGCGAATGGCCGCCGCCCAAAGATGTAGGTGAGGTGGAGCGAGCAGCATTCTCTCGGCGGTAAGCAGAAGCTCGATTTCAGAACTCGCGTAGTATGAAAGTAACTGGGTCGTGATGTGGATTTGGTCTGGAACGAGCAACGGCAAAGAGTTCTGGGCCATCTTCTCCGACGCGCTGACTAGATCCAGGAGATTTTGGACGAATAATCGCTGGTCATTCACGAATTTTTCGAGGACTTGCTTGTAAGGCGAGTCTATTCCTGGACTCATATCCTTCAGGCTAGAAATGAGAGCGTCGAGATTGTCTTCCTCGATAAGGTTGATCGCTCCGATTATGGCAAGACGCTCGAAATATTCGTTCAGACTGGCTAGAATCTATGCTCCCCAGCGATGAGTATGATTAGTAGGATAGGTCAAGAGGAAATAAGAAATGGAAAGCGAGAGGTCGCTCGGGACGACTAATTTATTATAGGGAGGATGGCGGGACTCACCTTAACAAAGAACACATTGTCCTCCAGTGAACTGTCGTTGTCGCAAGACAGTAGCAGTCGGAGAAGTTCAGTGACTTGGTCGATAGAATCGCTCCAGTCATAACGGGAGAACTCGTCAAAAAGCAACTCAAAACCCACGTCATTTCGGAATATACCCTTTAAGGCTCTGAATACATCAAGCTGCTGCCAGATCCATCCCCTGCTGTCTTCCATTGACGCAAACTCGCCTGTCCCTATGTTCTTTTCCCGACACTGTGATAGCCATTGCCTGTTGAACAGTTCCTGGAACCCTGTGATCTGGAGCAGTTGGGAATGGATTCTGAGGCAGTTGTAGAAAATCGATCTTTCTTCAGCAATGGAAGGCTCAGACATGGGGGCGGATAGTTCTTCCTCGACCATGGGGACATCGTTGGTGTTAATGTAGTGGTTCCTGTTTGCGATATCTTCAAGATCAAGGGGCAGGGCAATGACGGAAAGCACAGAAATGTCGGCTAGGCTAAATCCTGACAATGTAGACCAGGCATGTGTGTGTGCAATAGAACTCCGGAAGGAAAAGTCCATTGTGTCGCGCTGCACCCGGCGATACACTCGTGACGTTTCGAGGTCGCTCTCGAATTCGAACACCGACCGGAGGACAGACTCGGGGCCCAAAGAGGTGGTCTCGCCAGGGGGATGGACTGGTTGCTGTGCGGCCGCCGATAAAATCGTTTCTTTCACCTCAGCCGGGGATGCCCCGACGACAACGCCACCACCCTTTGCCTCAGGCCTCCCTGTCTCCAAAACAGACATGATGCTCTGCCTACTCCTGATCGTTTGCAAGTCAAAGGCATCCTCTAGATGCACCATACGCCGTGACAGCTCGTAGTTGCTTTCTAGAAGAGCACTGACATTGGCCGCCAATTCCATCTGCAGTTGCTGGGCGCGGTGGTCCGAGTCACTTGGGATCCGACCATCATGAGTCTCTGTATTTCACGAGAGCGGAGGGAACTCACCACTGTAACAACGTAAGAACCACTGTCACCGACACCTTGAACCCCTGCAGCCGCGCCAGGAGAGGTCTCAACGACTCTTCCTGGCTAGCCCACTTCATCCTTGCCCACAGCGGTAGCCGATGCTGCGTCGGCGAAAGCCCTAGGATGCCGGAGATCCGTTCTGTAGATTCTCCCTCGGCAAGCGGCGATGGGCACGCCGCGACCAAACCCTGTACCGCACCCTCGAGCTCGGCAAACAGCAGAACCCCACTGGTCAAAATGGCCACAACCTGGTCGACGCCGACGAGCGCTCCCCCTCGAGAAAATCTCCCGGAAAGCTCCCGCACGAGCGTCTGTAACCCGATCAGCACGGTGCGCGTGCTTTCGGTCTCGTCGCGCACGTGCGCGACAATCGACGGCGTCTCTCGAGAAGCCGAGACGTACGGTCCCAGCAGCTTCGCGACCTCATGCGCAGCCGTGAGGAGGCCAGCCACCGAAGCCGTCACGCTAAGGGGATCCATTATCTATCATGTCTTCATCCGTCTTCATGCGCGACATCGAGGTCGACAATGAAACGAAGTGGGAATTGGCCTGAGTGTTCATTTTTCCTCTTGGGCTCCCTCAGCCCCAATCGAAACAGCGAAGGCTGTGCTGCATACTTGCCGCCAGCCCCCAACTACTTATCTATACGCCTACTAGGCAGATCGGAGAGGTTTTGGTAGGCAGAAGGAAAGGTGGCCAGTAGGAAGTAGGCAGCTGCTGTGGGGAAAGTTACAGTATCATTGGATATCCTGTTTAAGTAACTCGTATGAGATGAGCAATAAAAACAATGTCGTCGGGCGCCCTGCAACCGCACAGCGAAGAGCACCCTGCATAAATAACCACCTTAATTCATTTTGGATTATACACGTAATGGCAGAGTTCCCTCATCATGGCGTATTGCAAATCGGTCTATTATTTCTACGGTTTTCACGTCTAAGTACAAGATGGTTTTCCCCACTGAGTTCCTAATAACTAATATCTATGATCAATGGATTTTCTTCTTCGCACCCCTAAGGAATTAGAGTATGCAATGAAAAAAAGGGTTGTGTCAGGCATTTATGTCAGAGACAATGGCTACAAGACAGGCCACCAGAAGAACAAAAAATTAGGCGAATCCGAAGATTCTAGCAAGCATTTATGTCAGAGACAGAGGCTGCGAGCTGGGCCATTAGTGAACAAAAAATTTGAGAATAAATCTCCAAGCCAACTGCTCCCGCTACCAAGGCTGAAATCAACTAACCGGGTCTCCAGGCCGATTAGAAACAACAGCGCACCCTTCCTAGGCGTTTCCATAGAATTCAGCTGATTACAATCGCGGGAGGAAGATCCATCTGAGTATACGAGAGTTACTGCGCGCTGTCTCCGAAGAGAGGCCACTTGTCAGAGAGGAGGATACCTTGCCGTCCAGCCTCAAAGCAATATCGGCCCGTCGGTATTACATCGAGCACAAGGCTCGGAAAACCAAGGCAGACCCACCACGCGTCGAGAGCACATCACAAGCCGAAGCTATCGGGGTGGCCGGGGGAGGTCCGGAGAAAACGCACCGTGCTCGCAGCGTGGCCCATGACGATATGAGTACGGGTTTTTAGGCGCCGAATCGTACATGAGAGTATCTGAGCAGGTCCCTAGAGGCGATTCGCGTCTGACGAATCAAATCTGATACAGAAAGGCAGCACAAAGCAGGAAAGGATCTCACCGACTTTACCCTCTTAGCCAAGATACCCTGAGGTCAAGACGGTACGAGGCTGTCGAAACGAGGCCCAGGGACGCAGCCTTTCCGTAGGACGGTGCGGCCAACAAGAAGCGTATGATTAAAGTCTCGTGGTGATACGCAAGCAGCGGCTATAAGGTATGACTACACTGCATGTGGACTGGTCTCCTCTTGACAGTTACGTCCTGAAGTGCTCTCTTCCGCTCGGGCTCTGCTTCGTGAGCCGACCTCCCTCGCGTGTTCAGGGACCTCTTGGAGACTATGGAAGGTAATCTAGCACGGGAGTTAG
The DNA here is from genome assembly GCA_022385715.1 of Xylaria cubensis. Classification (NCBI taxonomy): domain Eukaryota; kingdom Fungi; phylum Ascomycota; class Sordariomycetes; order Xylariales; family Xylariaceae; genus Xylaria; species Xylaria cubensis. Next base: position 493,483 of record MU279024.1, on the reverse strand, counting down.
CATATACTGATCAAAACTTCAATTAGAGCGCTGATGGGATTTTGTCTTGTGCGTATCAATTTATGACACTTGAGATACGTGATCTGGTAGAGCGACTTTGTAATACTGTTAGATTCTGCTGAGTTGACACGGGTTCAATGCAATAAACTTACCACTTGTCGTGGATATGTTGACTTGTTTTATTGGCCTTTTTCATAAACCGGTGAAAGTTAATGGGTTCGGACCAGTGGTCATAACTTGAGATAGCCGAGGGAATCGGGAACTGCAGATGTTAAGCTCGCATAAGCAATAGCCTGGATCGCAAGACTTACCAGACCTATCAATGCTTTCGTTTATTTTCCTGGTAACTGCAAAATGTCAGAAAGGGAACTTCGTGATAGTCCATAGGTAGTGCTGCACAAATACAAGTGCACACCAATATCTATATGACGCCGTAGAATTGTAATTTCCGATTGAAGGACGTAAACACTGATGAAACAAAATATCTTGCAGTGAATAGGTAGTAGAG